>BDMV01000001.1:35204778-35298628 GCA_008326285.1 Oryza officinalis | reverse complement strand
AGTAAGACTCTGGGTTGGTGGCTTGGTATACGAGCGGCCGTTATGTGAAGCAAGCAAATAAGAAAGATAGCAAGAAACTTTCATCATGTATTATACTATAAGTTGTCAAAAAATGACATAATTTCATGTGAACAACATCCCAGGTATTTTAGTCGGTTATAGTCGGTTAGTATACACACTAATATTTCTAGCAAACCAACTTGTGATGTCGCTCACCGACCATTATACAATAATTTGACAACAAATTAACTAGTTGAATAATACATCTATAATAAAAAAAATTTCCTCCATGATTTTCCCATACCTCATGCAATCAATTTGAACCATTAACCCTAAATGAGTAGATCTATATGCATGCATCGAGCTAGAACCCTAAACCCTAGGCAGCAAGCAAATAAGCAAGACAACAAACAACTTTCATCATCCAAGCAAGCAACCGAGCCAGCGTGCAACTCCGGTGATAGCCATCGATAGCCATGGCCTGGACGGCTCGCTTGGATGGATGCAACGAGAAGGTGCGAGAACCAGCAGGTCAACAGCTCACCTAGATGGATGCGGCACCTTGTCACAGTGCAGGTGAAGGAGGCGGAGGGGAACATGTCGATGACTGCAGGTCTGTCAGGCAACAGCGGCATTGGCAGATCTAGTGAGCAAGATGCTGGTGATTTCGGAAAGTGTACTCCACTAGTCCTGGACTTAGAGCTTACAACTACTTGGGTCCATTTAATAGGGTTACAAGATCTTTACAGGCAGATGTCATAGAAAAACCACCCAAAAAATATATATTTACACAGATGGACAACTTAACAAACTGTCTATGTAAAAGATTTTCACATGTGGATCTCCAAAGAGGTTGACTGCTTTAATAATTTTCAAAAATTTTGAAAACTTATAGAAGATTCATATGAACTCCGATTGAGGTAAACAACCTATATCACTGTGCTCCTTTTATTTCAGTTTGGTTAGGTTTAATCACCCTTAAAATACATATTTCAATAGGGTAATTCACTACTTGTTATGTTGCATAACATTTGACCTTAGTTTGTTAGCAATCATCATATTAGTGAGTATCTATACTAAATTTAGTATTTGAAGGAACAACTGACCTCACCAATTTAAAGGAATTGTAGTAAGGATTAGTATGAAAATTTTTTAATCTCAATCGACCTTGGTATGAATTTTATTTAATTTTTTTAATAAAAAAATCCCTACACAGGCTATGCCTTAGGAAATCCACTCGGAAAAATGTTGGCACCACATATCAGTGAGAAGCCAAACTTGTATGGGTCCATATGTCGGTGATATGTCACACTTATACAAAATTTTATATACATGACAGGAGATGCCACATATATATCATAATTTGGACAAAAAGATTTAAATCCATATATTAATTTGGATAGAATATTCAACTTACGAACAAAACTTTAACATAGATAATTGGGACTATATTACAAAGCAAAAGTTTAAGCTATTCACATACTACTTTGGCCCACTTGTCAAACTCTGGGCCTGTACTAAAGTAAAAAAAACTATTAGTTGTGGTGGGGCCTCTTTGCCACTGTCATAGAGGAAGCATCGATGGTTGGCCTTGTCCCCGAACACGGGTTGGCACCAATGTCGTTGCACTAGCGGCCAGCCCCATCACAGAATTCACGCTTGGCACTCTGGCTATGCCTTCTCCTCCACCTCCACTTTCACTAGCACCTCCTCCTAGTCGGTTGGCAGCATGGCCTCTGCTCGTCCTCTAGTGCCATGGCCACGCTGACGCCTACCTCCTACACCTCAGCTACGCTCGAGGCCCCTTCTAGCACCGGCACATGCTTCGGTCGTAGCTCCTCCTCGACTGTGTCGCCCGTGCAGGCTGCCGTTGCCACTGGAGCCACAGTGATCGAGGCCTCGGCCTCTGCGCCCTCCTCAATTGCCTCTGCCTCCATGCCCTCCTCTGCCTACACCACCCTCATCCTTGTCATTAGCCCTGTAACCACTCTCGTCATTGTCGTGATCATCCTCCTCCTCCTTCTCAGACGACGGGTCCTTGTTGGAGTCCTTCTTTGGCAGGGACCCGTTGTACCACTAATCGAGGCCGTTGTTTCATTCATCGTAAGGCATTTCACCTGGCAATGGTGGTAGTGACGATGACAACACGAAGGAGCTGGTGGTGTCCCCACCGTTGTTCTCCTTCTCCTCCTCGCTGGTGGTGATGTACTATGGCTGGCACGATTAGTCCGCCATTGCCATAGAGAGTGGAGAAAGGTGGGAGATTGTGGAGAGGTAGAGTGCGGCTTGAAACCCCACATTGCCCTCTATTTATTGCAAAATATACGGAGAGTAGGAGGTGAGAAGGCGTAGTATGGTAGTGGAGGAAATGACCGGCACCCGATGGTACGTCTTTCGATGAGTTCACGTGATAACTGATGTAAGTTGATGTAGTTCAAGTAGTAGCACGAGAAAAACGAGAAAACAAGACACAGGCAGGCATTTAAAAACACCGGGAAATATCATGGACATGAGCGAGCAGCTTAACAGCTCCGCTTGCAAAAATCGATGATTTTCGTAAGAGGAGCCTTATGACAGATGCTTAAAAAAATTGTATTATCGTGGGTGACCACCTGAAATAACCACATGTGGAAATCATTGTATTTACAGAGGCAACCTTCTTATGCGGCCATTTGTGATATTCTATTTGCACATGTGAAAATCATTGTATTTACAGATGCGACCTTCTTAGGCGGCCATTTGTGATATTCTATCTGCACAGAAGGCTCTTGACCCCCGTCCCCTAGCAAACTTAATGCATGTAGTTTCTCTTTTGGCCCGTCTGTGTAGTTGAGGATTAGTGCCTACGAAAATCATTTCCTAGTAGTAATAATTGATTTTTAAAATATTTTTGTAATAAATATTAAATATAATTATATCAGAAATGTTAAATCATGCTAAATCAATTAATATCATTTTTGCATTTTAAATCTTAAAATTTTGCATATATTATTGATTTAGACTTTTAAGGTTTAACTACATCCATTTTATAGCACATTGGTCCCAGTCATGAGCAATTACTATTGTGACTGCAAGTTAAGCTATGATAATAGCACCACCATAGGATCTGAATGGAGGGTCAAGATTTGTGTGCTACAGTGCGAAAATGTGTGGCAAAACATTGTAGAGGAAAGTCAGGTAGCTTTTGAATTGCAGCAATTGTTTTAATCTGTTGGATCACGAAAGATGAACAACTGCGATTGCATGTTATGATGCAGTCGTAATAGCAACTACAGCAGATCCCAATTCTCAGGGATCCTTGAAAGCAAATTTAACAAGATGATTGCTATCTTTAATTTTATCTTGGTCACATACAAATTTAGAGATAGTCTACACGATACACTATCTCTACACAAATTATAATACATAGCCTCAATATTTATTTATCCAATCTACTTTCTCTCCTCCATATTATTATATAAACTTATGTAGAATCTTGGGGTTAGCGTTTAAGCCCTTATTGCTCTTGCCCTTAGAGGAAGTTTTATATCAGAGGTTGATACTCACTCTAATTTCATGCATATCTTATATTAATAAATTTAGAGGTAACATATATTATGTATTATAGATTGCTTCTAACATACAATCCTCAATAACTTTAACACTCTCACGTTTTTATTGAAGTTTGTGTAAGGGTTGCTCCTTACATGAAGGATGGCTATTTTTCTCTCTTCACTCTTATCTCCTCTACCTCACCATTTAGTCCTACGTGACATCTTGGGTTTGTGCTTAGATGTCTAGAGCACTTGCTCTTGGAGCAAGTACTAGGAACCCCTAAGCATTTGCTCCAAAATATCACGTAGGCTCATATGATGATGAGGTGAAGGAGAGAAGAGAAAAGGAGAGGAGCCATTCATCATGGAAAGGACAACCTCAACATAAACTCTAAAAGGAAAGAATAGAAAATAGAAGAGTAGATTGGACAAATAAATCAAATAAAATAATTGGGTTTAGTACACTAGAATTAGTACATATATAATGTATTATACATCATCTGTCAAAAAAAATAACTTTTGATATTTTTTTAAGGACGGAGAGAGTACATCCTATCTTTATTAATGAGTAGCTTATCTATTTTTTCTATAAAATTTGTCGCACACAGAAAGCTAGGTAACATCACACATGCATACATAGTTTGGATATCACTTTCGAGGCAATGAATATCTTGCTAGGTCTTAAAGAAAGGTACTAGATAGGTGGACTACATACTTGTCTAGTATTAATTATATAGGTTGGGTATCGCTTTTGAGACCATAAATATCTTGCTAGGTACTAAAGAAAGGTACTAGGTGATGGACTACATATTGTCTATTCTCTAATATTAATTAATAATTGTTGACATAGGTTATTTTATAATTTTTAATGTTTGGTAGTCTTTTATTTTTATTTAAATAATATATATTTTATTTCTTTTCCTAAGAACGTGTCATACTACCAAGTAAAAGGGCTCCTTTAAAACATAGGTTTAAAAAGGGAGTAAGAAAAACATGATTTTAACATGTATACAAATACAAAACAGAGGATCATAAAATCTATATTTATACCTAATGAAAAATAAGTAAGGCTTCTGTCACTTTTTTTCGTCAGTCAAGGACCCGAATTAGACTTTCGGTTTCTTGTTAGGCCGAACGTGCACTTACAGGCTGAGACGGAGGAGAGAAGGGAGAAAAGTGGGCCAAAAGGGAGGTCAATTAGACTTTTAGTTGTTTGCTGGGCCGAATCTGGCTCAAAAAGAAAAGAGAGGGAGCTCAATTAGACTTTCGGTTGTTTCCTGGGCCGAACCTAGCTCAAAAAGAAAGGAGAGTTTTTATTTAGATTTTTATTTAAATAAATATTGAAATGGTGTTTGTATTATTAAAATTAACAATTGACCTTTGAAAATTCCCAGAAAATTTCAAAAAGTGTAATTAATCATGGATAATTTAACAAAAATTAAATCTAGCCATGTAATTTTATTTCTCACACTTACTTTACTTTACCTTACTTGTAAATTAATTTAATTCTATACCTATCTATTTACTTTACCTTACTTGTAAATTAATTTAATTCTACACACTAGCACGGGATCGGCTATCTCTAACGGGCATTAACCCTCATCACTATCGGGTAGGGCCCCCGTCACTGACCAAAGGTCAGTGATGTGAGAAACTATCTCAATCGGGCACAAGGCCGTCACGGATGGACGTTATCTCAATCGGGCCTAACAATCTAGCCCGTCACAGATAAGATTGACCAACCAATACAAGTCAAACCAGATTGGGTAGGAGCCCGTCACGGATGACTAATCTCAATCGGGCAAACTACTACGCCCGTCACCGATGACTACCCATCCCTAACGGGCTTTTCGAAAGAGCCCGTCACCGATAGGTTTGACCCCATCTGCGGAGTCAAAATAGTCCTGATTCGGATGACTTATCTCTATCGGGCTTAGATTAGGAGCCCATCAGGGATGTCTATATCCCTATCGGGCTTTGTTTGGAGCCCGTCACGGATGAGTATCTCTTTCAGGCATTATTAAAATGCCCGTCAGGGATGAGTAAGTCAGCAAAAAAAAATAAAATTTGTTTTTTGGCTAGCCTCGGGCCTTTGCTAGCCATGCTCGCTGCAAAAAATGACAGTCCCAGCAACCATATTCCCAGCAATCCTATTCCCAGCATTCAGATATTCAGTGCATATTCCAAAATTCCCTCAGATATTCACAGCCAATTCACAAAATTAAAACCAATTCACAGCCAATGCACAGCCAATTCATATACATACATTAACATCCACAGACCCATTCACATATATATGTCATTCACATCCATTTTTTGCTCTCCAAACCGCCGACATGTATCAAAACCTATAAAACTGAGTTATAAATTGAAACAAGTTTATATCTAATTAAGAAATGCAAATTTATACAGAAGAACGTGCAGAATTGTATTACAAAGAATATTTACAAAAATTAAATGTTTGTCGCAAAAGCATTTCTTTCTCCTAGGTCTTTACTCTAAACATTCCTTTCGGCGACAAGAGATCGTCTAGTACAAATTGTGCTATCTCCTCTCTAATGATATCGAAGTTGTTTTCCGGAATCGCCGAAAGTTTTTCCTGCATGTGAAGCGCCAAGTTAGTCTACATACTTGGAAAGTTAGTATGAATCGTGCTATCTCCTCTCTAATGTATATAAATAACTGAAGCACACACCTCAAGGTCGAGCAATGTCACCTTGTCTGCGAGGCTACTCATGTTATGGCAGACGTGGAACCCACACTGATCACCAACTTGTTGACGTATTGGAAAGTCCTTTTTGTGACCGAGTGTGGGATGCCCTTCCTTATGCCTCCCGCCTTTTGCCACATATTGGTCCCAGACATCGTTCAAGGCAGCTTCGATCGCCGACCAATCGTATATTTCTTTTTTGATATTGGAGTTAAGGTAGTATACCAAACTCCACTTCGGCACTATGACACTTGGAGTTTAGAAAGTGTATTGCCCCCCAAATAAAAAGAACAAGTGTCGATGGGCTGTTTTTATGCAAAAAAAGATTAAGTGTAGTTCTCAAAGAAAAGAACAAGTGTAGTTCATCACAAAAAAAGAACAAGTGTAGGCCGACTGTTTGTAAGAAAAAAGAACAAGTGTAGTTCCCAAAAAAAAGAACAAGTGTAGATAGTCTGTTCTTATGCAAAAAAGAGAAAGTGTATTGCCCCCTAAATAAAAAGAACAAGTGTAGATGGTCTGTTCTTGAGCATTCATCACTGGCCATATATAGTGGCAGGGTAATAGTAGCAAGAAGAGGACAGAGTAGAAGAGGGTAATAGTGGCAGGAAGAGGACATATATTCAGACATATGAACACATCTAAATGCAGTACGGTACTTCCCTTCAAAAAAACATATATTCAGACATAACATTTGGAAATTAAACCGTAAATTCTACACGGTATTTTGTAAATTCTAGTATATTTTCTATGTATATCACATTAACAAAGATAAGCATGAATCATACACTATGTATGTCACATTAACAAATATACTAGAATCATATATATGTATGTCATATAAGCATGAATCATATACTATGTATGTCATATAAGCATTTTGGAAATTAAACCGAAGGATAAGCATGAATCATATACTATGTATGTCACATTAACAAATATACTAGAATCATATACTATGTATGTCATATAAGCATGAATCATATACTATGTATGTCATATAAGCATTTTGGAAATTAAACCGAAGGATAAGCATGAATCATATGCTATGTATGTCACATTAACAAATATACTAGAATCATATACTATGTATGTCATATAAGCATGAATCATATACTATGTATGTCATATAAGCATTTTGGAAATTAAACCGAAGGATAAGCATGAATCATATACTATGTATGTCACATTAACAAATCCACTATTAGAGATAACCTCATCTCTGATATCTTCTCATATCAATCACACAAGGAAAGGAAAAAAGGGAGAAACCACTTTTACCTTCAAAACACTAGGGGTAGGCGGCGGAGGAGGAGGCAGCGGCGTCTAGGAGGAGGCGGCGGCGTCCAGGAGGAGGAGGCAGCGGCTTCCAGGAGGAGGAGGCGGCGGGGTCGGGAGGCGCTTGGAGGCGAGGAGGCGGCGGCAACGAGGAGGCGACGGCGACGAGGCGACGGCGGCGTTCAGGAGGCGGCGGCGTCCAGGAGGCGACGGCGACGAGGAGGCGGCGGCGTCTAGGAGGAGAGTGAGAGGGAGGAGGCGGCGGCGGGGTCGGGAGGCGCTTGGAGGGAGGAGGCGGCGGCGGCGGTCAGGAGGCGCTTCGAGGGAGGAGGCGGTGGTCGGTGAGGAGTGAAAAGGAAACACTTAGTTTTTCTACTGATTCAGAGTCAGATCTGGATCGGTAGAAAACCTAGTCGTAGGTCATCACCATCGGGCACAAGTAACAAGCCCGATACGGATGACAATCATCCGTGACGGGCACAAATAACAAGCCCGATACGGATGACACACATCCGTGACGGGCACAAATAACAAGCCCGATACGGATGACACCACATCCGTGACAGGCATAACTAACAAACCCGATACGGATGACATACATCCGTGATGGGCAGAACTACTACGCCTGGTAGAGATAACCTCATCTCTGACGGGCATTATTTATATGTCCGATAGAGATAAGCTCATCCCACTATACAATTAAAATATTCCTTATTAATTGTATTTAATAATGATATTTAAGTTATAAAATCATTTATAATTAACTTCTACCCGATTTAAAATTGCTATTACATTTTTAAATGGTGTAAAATTTCTGTTAAATGAAAATATGCCTTATTAAATTAGTTTAAAATTGCTATTAAATTTTAAAAAATTATTATAATTAACCTATGTCTTATTTAAACAGTGTAAATTTGCTATTAAATTTTAAAAACATATGAAATTAAAATATGCAGATCATAAGGCACCGGTACAAAATACTTCATTACTTATATCAATTTGCAAATTACAATACTACGAAGACTCTATTTACAAGGATATGCCTTCCAAATGGTCAGAACGAGCGTATGTCACTTCGTCTTTGGGATCATCGTTAAGGTCGATCTGAGGTCTCATATGAAGATTCTGGTTATATTCTTCCTCATCGACGACGTTGTCAATCCCAACAATTCTTCGTTTGCCATCCCTAACGATGTGCAGCCTCTTGTTTGCGGGGTCTTGTATATAGAAAATCTGCTCGACCTGCTTCGCTAGGACGAATGATTCGTCCGCGTATCCAACCTTGGCCAGGTCCACTAAAGTGAATCCTTCCCTGTCGACTTTAACACCAGTGCGGATATTCACCCAGCTGCAACGAAACAAAGGGACTTTGAAGCTTGAGTAGTTCATCTCCCAGATCTGCTCTATGCGGCCATAGTATGTATTCGATCCAGCTTGATCCAGATCTGCTCTATGCGGCCATAGTATGTGTTCTTTCGCTTGTATCGAGAAGCCTTGCATACAGGACAAGCATCTAGATCCGCATATTGCTTGTGGTACAATATGCAGTCGTTTGGACAAGCGTGAATTCTACGGACCTCTAACCCCAAGGGACACAGAACCTGCTTTGCTTCATATGTCGTCTCGGGCAATGTGTTCTCTTCAGGAAGCATGGCCTTCAATATTCCCAAAAGTTCCGTAAAACTCTTGTTTGTCCATCCACTACTTGCCTTCAGCTTCATTAGGTCCAAGGTAGCTGACAGTTCAGTGTGCTTTGTCTTGCATTCGGCGTATAGAGGTGTCTCGGAGTCACTGACCAACCTATTGAACTTCATGGAATCTCTCTCGTTGTGAGCTTGCTCCTCAACGTCACGTAACATCTCTTGCAGTATATCAGGATCCACATCAACCATTTTACCGCCCAATAGAGATGGTATAAACATGTCATGCTCATCTTCATCTTCATGATTGTCTGCACCACTTCTGTCTGCAGCTGCACCACTACTCGATTCTTGCTCTCCATGCTTCACCCAACATGTGTAGCCCTTCATAAATCCTCGTTGTATCAAGTGAGAGTGTACCTTCTCTCCGCTAAATATAATATCATTCTTGCAATCTCTACATGGACAACACATGTATTTGCTATTTCTTTTTCTCCTATCCTCCTCCGCAACGTTCATAAAACTTAAAACGCCATCTCTATACTCCTTGCAATGACGTTTCAAAGTAGTCGCAGTCATCCAACTTCGATCCATCGCTGCACAATTTAATAAAATATTAGTTAACATACTACTAAATTAAAAAAAATTATTACTACCTTTTTACTTACTTCTAAGATTTTTTTGTTTTTCTTTGGAAAAAAATAACAAAAAATTCGCCCCCTTCAACCTCCCACCAAAATAGTGAATAGTGGGATAACTTCAGACAACAGTCGGGTGGTCTATTTATAGTGTGCAAAATATATCTCAATCGGGCCAATGAACCGACATCTCTAACGGACGCACAGTTATCTCTAACGGGCATAAATAAAAGCCCGTTAGAGATAAGGGTCATCGGTGACAGGCTTTTAAGTCATCTCAATCGGGTCCGTCTACAGAGCTCGTTACCGATGACCCTTATCTCTGACAGGCTCTGTAGACGGGCCCCATTAAGATATGCTAGGTCATCTCAATCGGGCCTAAACATATAGCCCGTCACAGATGAATGTCATCAGTGACGGGCTATATGTACTTGGGCCTAGAGTATGACTGCACGAGTACATCTACAACGGTGCAAATTTAGGCCCGATTGAGATGATTTCGTTCTGACGGCCTAATAATCCAGGCATGTGAGGGACCGTCAGAGATGAGAGGATCTGTACTAGTGACATCTACCTACTTAGAAATACCCAAGTATTTCAAAAAATTTTTATTTTAATTAATTACATAATATAAATCTTTCTTAACTTTTTTTAATTTTCTCTTTTTTTTCGTTGCAACGTACGAGCAGTTTTTCTAGTATATGAAAAAATAGAGGAATGGTCATATGGTCATTTCAATAGACCACATGAAAAACATATGAATCGGATAAGAGAGATCGACTAAAATGAAAATTTTTAAGAGGTTTAGGCTCTTACTATTTTTTCTCTAAAATCTTTATAGGAATATCCGTTAAATAGGAATTTCATAGGAAAGAATAGAATGCAATCCTTGATATCCTTCATATGCTTTTCCTACAAATTAAAAGGGCCTAAATTATTTACACACATGTGTTCTTATTTAGCAAGATTAACAAATATCTGTTATCAATATTCAATATAGAATAGAGGAGTAAGAGGGCCATAGCCCGTGAAACACCCCTGGCCCCATTCATTAAGCTCCAACATTTGTTTATTGACAGCGAAAGGTACAGACTGCATTGGCCTAATGTTATTGAAAAATTCTTGTTTCAACAAAAACGGTTCTCGCAGATTTTTGTTCCAAGAAAAAAATACTATATCGTGTCTCATTTTTTAGGCAAAGCGGATGAAATCACATAACTTTGGTTATCTTTTCTAAACCCTTTTTAATTATATATTTTTACTTAACTTTTTAAATATAATTATAGTGTAAATTTATCAAACACAACACACCTAATTATAATTATGATGTATAAGTCACACAATAAATGACTCATAAAATAAGTGACCAATTTGAGTAATTTTCGGTCGGAGCATTGTAGAACTATATACTATCTCCGACTAATTTGTCTTAAAATATAAATATAAGAGCTTTTAGAACATAACATAGATATAAAAAAATAAGTGAAGTTAAATTTTGAAAGATTATGATTATTTGAAAAGAGAATATAAGTGAAAAGATTAATATATTTTGAGATAATTTTAAGTGATAGAAATTGTTATATACTCAGGGACGGAGAGATCGAGTTGCTCGCTAGCCCAACAGTTTCGAATGTTGTCCATGATTAGCGGCTTATGACAATCGTTGCAACGACACGACATGCATGTCAATCCTAGGAAAATCCTTAAATTTGACCTTTTTTTGTCCAACAACTGGCACTATCGGGGGTCATTAGTGATCACTAGCTAGCCGCGCGCAACGGGTTGTTGTTATTGCTGTTAAAATTTTCAACGATATGCTAAGTTGATTCCAAACGTAGCAGTTTAGATTAAAAAAACAGTTGATGTAATTTGAAATAAATTCTTACTCTAAGATTTTTATTGACTAAATAAATATTTTTTAAAGTCATTAGTAAATATAAATATTTAACTTGGTTTGATGGTATGCGTTGTCATTTATTTTGGTTTAATAACTCCGAAGTTCAGAATTAATTATTAATACTTTAATAGTTCTAAAAAACATAACAATTAGCAAGTCGGTACTTACTCTTATTTTACTCCTAACAGTTATTATTCAGTCTTTAAATTATAATTAGTAACCATAAAATCATTGGATTACAAATATCAGTCCCTTCGATGAAAAATCTAACCAACACTTTTACCACTGTCCTCATTAATATTTAAACAAATCTCTTCTTTCATAAATTAGGGTTCAACAATGAATTTTGCCGACTTTAACAAAATAAAATGATAAGGATTTTAAAATTTTAATCAAAAATTTCAAACTTAGATAAAAGAATAAAGTAAAAGTGTAATTTAATAAAATTGTAGTAAAAAGTACGGTAATCTAATTTAATTTCTAAAATAAAAAATATGCAATTTCATGCTCGGGACAAATCAATCATGCATGCTCCACACAACCTGATGATGTAACAAAAGTAACAGGCTCTGGCAAATAGCAAGTCAACATGACCTGTTATTTTTCTGCATATATCCGTATTACAACAGATCGAACTTGTGTGTAATAACTGTGTAATATAGAACCATATACCTCAGGAACTTATTTTAATTAGAACAAAAGCATTACATACCTTCAATCTTTTGAGAACTCGATGCAACGCACTGAGTTTAGCTGTTATGCAGATATCCTCTGCTTGCATCGACATAGTTCAATGACGCCTGCAACTTGCAAAGCCTCTTGCCGCAGCTGCCAAATGACAATACGTTGAGATTATTGCGTGCCTAGATTGATGAATTTGCCGGAGCTGTCAAATCCCAATGGGCTGAGATTAATTTAGTTTACCTGATCGCTACCACGCTGAGATTAATTAAGCATGGTTTACCAGATCGCATCTCTAACTCTATACGCGCAGCCGTGCAGGCTTGCTAGGTTTTAAAAGCGGATTTTCAATTCATATATATAGAGAGACCGTATATGACTTGATGTCGTTGGATGGAAAGTGCAGATTAGATGGAAAAGCGTAGGCCGTTATTACCTCTTAGAGGAGAATTCCAATTTGTACCGTTTGTACTGTATATGATTCTAATTAATTGATTTAGGTGACATGATCAGAAGAGAAAGTACTATGTTTTGTTTAACACGTCATTATATCCGATTGATGGTAGTGATATTACGACCTAGAAATCTATATAGGGTCCATATGGTTCCGGATTGCTTTATATATTAATCATATGCATATTAGATGGGTTTTAATAGTGGCCCCACAACATAAAACATAGATTGGATCTACGGTCATGATAGTACCATCCATCTAATCAATGGTTAGATCTTTTTTATTAACGTAAAAGCTTGTAAAAAGTGTCCGATTAGTATAAGTAGGTATAAGTATAGATAGATAGATAGATTAGATTAGATTAACTCATGAAGGAACTGTTAAAGGAGTACGTCGGTGAAGTAGGAACCGGTGTTCCCACCACCGGCTGTTGGGCCCCTAGTGACACGTCATCAGGTCAGACTGCCCAAGTAATCGACAATTTGCCGCAAGCAACACCGTCCAGCAGTACACTTGGAAGGAGATTGGGAACCTGGGCTGCTCTGAGGTTGTGTTCTTTTCTTATTAATATTAAGACTTTACCTTGGTTTTCATTAGCACACTTTTTAAACTACTAAACAACACGTTTTGTGTGAAAACTAGCTTTCTATATGAAATTTGCTTTAAAATATCAAATATATTTATTTTTTAAGTTTGTAATAATTAAAACTTAATTAGTCATACGCTAATAATTTTCATATTTTATGTGCCCGCATTTAATATGAATCTTCATCAGATTCGAACGCGGCCCAAGTAGGGTTGAGCTTAGGTTCTCCCCTAAAAGTGCAGGTCAGGATCCGAGCTCGGGCATGGTCATCCTTTCTTTCGAGGTCAGTGTCCCAAGCTGCTCCAGGACAATAGCGACGCATTAATAGTGACAAGGCACGACACACTGATGTGCACTTCTACATGTAAGCTTTGCATTAAATGTGACGAGACGCTTATCCACCTAGAGTGCGACCGAGGCGATGGCATAGCGCCTGCACGGTTGTCCCCCGTGCCATCATCACCCCTACGGGGAGGGGCATAGACTGTTAGACGGCACGGTTGACTAACGTGCCACCTGGCAGGTCTCACCATCTTTCTATACATCTCTTCACCTCATACCGATAAGCAGACCCCACCAACAGCCTTTAAGGCTTCAGCGTTCTACCCCAAGCTTTCTCCACCCACGCACGGGACACGTTGCAGATACACATGACTTCTTCCCAAGCCCATGGAGGGCCCACAAGGGCCCGGCGTCCAGATCCACTCATCTATAAGCGACAAGACTTTTCATACCTAACCCTTGTTGACGGTCGTTAAGTCCCGATTTCGACCGTCAACTACCTTAATAAATAAAGGAAAAACTAATATTTCTTACATGTATATTAGTTATAAATAATATGGTTCCACTTGTATTGAAGAAATACTATGTATGCAAAGATTATACAATAAAGTAAAGGAAAAACGAGTCGGCATGCAAAGAAACACACCTCCGATGAATCATGTATGAGCACACAGATTGATGGGCCTACAAGTCAGATCAAACCGACCTAAAGTGGAGCCAAACAACTGTGCACCGACCAAGGGGCCCACCTGCCATCCTCTGAGCAAAGTCGATGGCGAAAGGTGGTTACCCTGGTTCAGCCGAACCAGGGGTGGCACTCCTCGGCCTCAGCTTCCACGTGGCGACTCCTCGTTGGATCCTGATGACGGTTATGGGCATTAACCAACCTACAACCATCATTATGAGCTATAAAAGGAAGAGCTCTCTCACTTCACAACACACACCTCAAGGAGCAATTCTCTCATTTCATATATTGTATTCTCTCTAGTAGTAGTGGAGTTAGGCTTAGAGTAGTCTTTGGTCCTATAGTCTTCTCGAAGATTCTGGTATGTCTTTACTACTTTACTCTTGTAAAACTATAGTTGCAATAAAGGAATTATCTTTTTTACTTATTAAAGTTCATAGTTCATATACTAGTCTATTAGTTATGTGTTCTATGAGTAGATTATACTTCATTTATATGCTTCACCTAATTAGGCTAGTCGATCTATGCTATGACAATGGTCCAATGATTTTAACGGGTTGCACTAGTTTTAACTTGTCCATCTGAAGGGTGGGAGTCTCGAGGAAATTAGTGACATTATTTATTAACATAAGCATGGTGTTTAGGTTAGTTAAATGTCGTTGGATGCGGGTATGCCTCACGGAAAGTGAGGTAGGCGGCAGGTGGTGACAAGCATGTCCATCCTTTGTAATCCTCCATGTCCGGGTATGACGTAAAGGTTCGTAAAATACCATAACCACGCTGGCAGACCAGCAGGGAGTGGTCTCTCGATAGTACCTGGGTGCTTAGAACTAAGTCCTAGTCTTGTAAGTATGTATGTGTTAAGTGTAAACTAAACATTAGTAATATAGAAGTACATATGTACCTTAGCTCTCTATAGTTCTTCTTCACTGCCTAGTGTATCATTATCAGAGATGAATCTCCTGTCTATCACACTACCCAACTATCATTATTATCTTAACCCCTGTTTAGACTATGGTATATTTGGTTATAGCTTGATTAAGAATATATGAACTCTATCTTTACACCACTACCTTCCCTGCAGAAATATAAATACGATAAAATTGGAATGCTCCTAGGTGAAATGCTACAGCGGTATTCATGCGCTTGCGAATTTATCTATGAACGTAAGAAATACCAACAACCCTGCACTACGGTTTAGTTGTCACTTGTCAGGGTTCAACCACTATGGTATTCCCTCATGGCTATAAGGGGAGAGTCAAGGCCTTTGGAAGAGGGTTCGAAACAAAAAGAGACTGCATAGACTTTGCAACATCTCCCTCCCAAAACCAACCGCGCAGCCAGCCTCCGCCGTCGATCTAACGTGCGATACTAGTGGCGATCGATGAGAGAGGAGAGGAGAAGAAGGGGATGGGAAGGGCAAGGGAAGGACGGGAGAGAGAGAGGAGGATGGGAAAGGGAAGGACGCGGGAGATCGGCGGCTCGTGGATCCCGATGACAGTCAGTGGTGGGTGTGGGTGGAGGAGAACAGGAGGATGGGGAAGGGAAGGAGTGAAGGACGGGAGAGAAAGAGGGAGGAGGAGGAGGAGGAGAGAATAAGACCGAGGATAAGGTTCGGCTAAAAATATCTTCCTCCCACCCGCCGGTTTGGCTTGGCCTTGTTTTACGGGTGCCAGTTTTTTAATTAACTGGCACCTATGATAAATTAAAGGTGCCGACTTGTTTTAAAAAGGGCATCTATAGTATTGGTGTTAATTTTTCTCTAGAACCACACCTATAATTGCTCAAAGGTATCGGTTGTATATATTTTTGGTCCGTGAAGATGGGAAAAGGTATATAGATGCCAGTTTTAGCACTTTTGGCACCTATAGTACCATCCTCTTTGTGCATTTCTGCAGTAGTGATAGTTGAGAATAAATTAATTTGATGTGACGACTATACACTAAAATCTCTTATATTGTGGGACAGGCTAAAAGAGGTAAAATCTCTTATATTATATTATAGGAAAAAGGTAGTATTGCCTAGTACTACCTCCTCTGTTAGTTGATTTATAAAAACTCTTATACAAATTAAATTAGTACAAAGGGAAAAAGGACTAAAGAACCCATTGTTATTAATAGCAAAATAGTATCGTTAGGTGGATAGCAAAGTAGCTGTGTGGCATATATGGGAAGCTAGAAATGTTTGTTGAAAAGGTGAAAGTTTTATATATGCAACCATGTAGGATCGTGGAAAAGATTAAAGCTTACGTGGAATTGATCATGCAGCATCCTTGCCATCTGTTCTTCACTGGACTCCCCCGCCTGAAGGTTTGGTTATGCTTAATGTTGATGCTGTGGTTCAGTTAAACCCTCCTTGCATGGGTGCTGGAGCCGTGATTCGTGAGCATCGTGTAAAGATGGCAACGGGCACGAAAAATCCGCGTACCCGCGGGCACCCGACCCGGCGGGCGAGGATACGGGCATGGATTTGTGCCCGCGGGCACGGGCGCGGGTACAAAACTGTGCCCAACGGGCAATTTTATACAGGCACAAAAATATCATGCCCGCACCCGCAAACCCGCCAAACCCGCACTGACATGTGGGACCCTTATAGTGGAGGTATATAAACTCAGATTAGGGTTTCTACTCTCCTCAATCCTTATCCAATCCAAAGTATCCAACTCCCACCCCCAGCCGCCCGAGCCCCAGGCCCCCAGGCCCCAGCCGCCGCCGCCGGCCGCCCACTCCTCTGCTGCCCGAGGCCCAGGCCCCCAGCCGCCCGCCGCAGGGGCGCATCCCCTAGCCGCCGCCGGCCGCCCACTCCTCTGCCGCCCGAGGCCCAGGCCCCCAGCCGCCCGCCGCAGGGGCGCATCCCCTAGCCGCCGCCGGCCGCCCACTCCTCTGCCGCCCGCCGCAGGGGCGCATCCCCTAGCCGCCGCCGGCCGCCCACTCCTCTGCCGCCCGAGCCCCAGGCCCCCAGCCGCCCGCTGCTAGGGCGCATCCCCTAGCCGCCGCCGGCCGCCCACTCCTCTACCGCCCGAGCCCCAGGCCCCCAGCCGCAGGGGCGCATCCCCTAGCCGCCGCCGGCCGCCCACTCCTCTGCCGCCCGCTGCGCGCTGCCTAGGAGCGCCGACCCAGCCACCGGGGCAGGCGGGCAGCGCACGCACGACCCCCACCGGCCCCGCCCTCCCCCGGACCCCACTCACTCCGGCGACCCCCACAGCAGAACGCCGCCGCCGGCCCCGTGGAGCAACTCCGGTGGCCTCGAGGCGGAACTCCGGTGGCCCTGCCCTCCTCGAGACACACGGCCTGCGG
This sequence comes from Oryza officinalis, assembly GCA_008326285.1. NCBI lineage: Eukaryota > Viridiplantae > Streptophyta > Magnoliopsida > Poales > Poaceae > Oryza > Oryza officinalis. The sequence goes on along the minus strand of BDMV01000001.1, from coordinate 35,280,951 downwards.
CGAGAGTCCGGCCCGGCACTCCGGCAGCAGCAGCACACACGCGGTGGAGTTGTGGACGACGCTCGCCGGGTCTGCGGGTATGCCCGCGGGCATATTTTGCCCGCGGATAGCGGGTGCGGGCGCAAGGTTTTGCCCATCGCGGGTGGCGGGCGCGGGCGCGGGCATGAAATTGATCTCGCGGGTGTGGGTTTGGGAGACCTGTATCCGCACGAATTTTACCCGTTGCCATCTGTAGCATCGTGGATGCTGTCTTGCGCGCGGCTTGCCGTCAGGCCAAACTTGCTGAAGAAATGGCAGTGGAGACATGCCCTCCAATTTGCTGTTGAGGCTGGTTTCGATAGATTAGTGCTTGCATCCGATTGTCTAACAGTAATTTCGAAGATAAATGCCAAGCTGCTAGATCGGTCGTCTGTTTGTTAAATTATTCAAGATATTAAGATGAAGGCCCAAAACTTTCAGTCTATTTCTTTTGTTTATGTTTATTGAGTCTGTAATGTTGTAGCTCATGTTCTCGCCAAGTCTACGGTTCATGAAGTTGGCGCTGTGTGAAAAAAGTCTAAATTAAAGTAAGTACGAATTACGTTAGTACACGCCATGCATGGATTACTGGCAGAAGTTGCGATGATGCTAGTGCGTGCCATGGATAAGATGGCGTCCACCAAACTACTCGTGACCACGAAATAAACTCTAAGACAGTTTTATAGGGTGTATTTGAGAGGAAGAAAAGAAGGACATTAATACGTAAAATAAGATAGGCTATTAACGTATGATTGATTAAGTATTAATTATTTTAAATTTAAAAAATAGATTAATATGATTTTTTAAGACAATATTTCTATATACTTTTTTAAAAAATTACATCGTATAATATATCAAAAAATATACGCGTGGAAAATAAAAGATTTCTTCTCTGTCTGCTGCAAACAAACACAACCATGTTATCTAACAAAAACGGTGATGTGACCACAAAATTAATGAGAGGCACAGTGAGATCATGTCACACGCAAGACACTAGCATGTTACAAAAATCAAAACAAATAATAGTAGATAAAAGGTACGGAAGAAATTAATGTAGCTTTGGAAGAGTACAGTTTATTACTCCGTATTGTTTCTATAGAAGGGGGTGTTTGAATCGAGGACTAATTTTTAGTCCCTGTCATATCAGATGTTTGAGTGTTAATTAAGAGTATTAAATATAGATTAATAATAAAACTAATTGTATAAATGAGTGCTAATTCGCGAGGCAAATTTTTTAAGCCTAATTAATCTATAATTAGCACATGTTTACTGTAACATCATATAGGCTAATCATAGATTAATTAGGCTCAATAGATTCATCTCGCAAATTAGTCCAGAGTTATAAAATGGGTTTTATTTTTAGTCTACGTTTAATACTTCTAATTAGTGTACAAACATTTGATATGACAGGGACAAAAAATTTTAGTGGTATCCAAATAGCCCCTAAGTTTGTTTCTAATCACTCTTATTTGTCATAAAATAAGTTTATTTTTATTAATTATTATATCAGAGTTTATAAAAGTAATGTATATATACATTAGGAATAAATAAAGAGAGAAATAACTGAGATTTGATAAAATATGGATATTTTAATTTTTTTATTGATATGTATAAAACGGGTAAAAAATAAATTTATTTTAGAATAAAGGAATTATATAATATGATAAATATAGACGATGCAGCCTTAGTTACTATAAACTACCATTGTACGCGACAAAGCTTCCGCGTGCCATATCAACCTCAAGATTCTTGTAGTACATGTGCTATGTATGGATAGTATAGAATACAAAACTGATTTTTTATGTGCCCCAGTACATGATGAAGAACGAGATCTCGATTTTTCGATAGATACTGGATCGATCGATTATATATAGAGACTCAACGTTGATGATTCAAAAGCTTTGATTAGAATGATCAAATCTCTCGTAATCACTACGCCACTCCTCTATTGGTTAAAGCTTGATTAGAATGATCGAACCTCTCATAATCACTACACCACTCCTCTATTGGTTATCAATCGAGTCAAAATACGGGTGACTTCATCAATAAAACAATATCTTGCAAGTGAATCGAGAACACAAGCAAGAGGATAGAAGATGCAATCTGAATTTATTACGAATATAAGATTAATCTCATAAGTTGGGTTATAGAAACTGACTAAATGATGAAACTGTAATGATAAAATAATGTAAGCAAAACCTGACTCTAAATAATAACGGCTACTGAATAAATATGATTAGGAATGTTCTAGAATTAGCCTTAAGATGCATATCTCTGGGACTTAGATCACGACAATTACAAGGCACAAATCCCAAAATAAAGTCGGACTAAATGAGGTACGTGACTTATTTCAACTATTCCGAGCAGCTTAGGAGGATTTTGTTGTGGGACCAAAACAATCTAAAAGTTGACTTCATAATCTTTCCAACAATTGCTCATGGGCCCCGAAAGTACTTCTAGATCAGTGGCTAGATTCATTTGAAGTTGATGCTATCAGCAGACCTGAATCCAAATTCAAAACAGGCAAAACTTTATCTATTACCCTCCGTAGCTCAATATGGCATGGTTTCGCTTCATCCGTACAAGTACTTCTACGAATAAAAACGCACAAAACTCTCAAAGAAAAACTCTTTGTTTAAATATATAATATTTAAATCTTAAATAGAAAATATGTACATTTAGTTGATACCCGTATAATAAAGCCATAATTATATTCGAGCTGATGTCCTCATAAGTACAGCTAGCTTAGGTTGCGTGTGTGTGGTGCCTCTGTCTCATCCATGCATTTGGCTATTGGAAAACGATGCGATGATGCTAGCTAGCACACGCCGCCATTAGACTTAGAACTTCATATCTACCGACTTATAAATCATATAAGTCAAAAAAAAACTGACTTGAAAGTCTAATCTAATAAACCTAAGCCTAACACAAAAAGTCTAATAAACCTAAGCCTAACACAAAGAGGTCCTAATTACAACCAACCAACACAATTAATTAAGAGCAAGATAATATAATAATAAGCTATAAGCCAACTATACGTGAGAGAGAAATAAAAAAAATTAAGCAGTATTGTCTTTTATGCAAAAGCTATCTCTACACATGTTTTAAGATATTTATATTAAATTTATGCGAGAGAAATAGAGAGAAGATAAAAAGTAGAACCAACCTTACAGCTAACATATTATACCTATTAACTTTAACATGGGCTAATAAATAATAATAGTTAGTTGTAATATTAAACTTGTTTTATTGACAAATGGCAGGTCAATCATGTTAATCCTGCTTTAAAATGATTCAACAGATTGTCTTTAGTTAATATGTTAATTAACTAATACTAGCTTATATAATTCTAGCTAGGCCACCAGTATTTATTTTCTAACCAATTAAGACTCACAGAATACTGTTCTCTGTGCTACAGTTGGCTATACACCTATATAGCCCGCTACCCACTCTGTCTTCTCACTCCGCGTAGGATAATTCGACTGTCTTCTCACTCCGCATAGGATAAATGCGCTGACATTGATCTCTCCTAACAGAGTCATCCTTACTACTAACATAATACCCGTACGTTAATAAGATTTGAATTAAAACAATCATCATTAATCCATTATTATCATTATTTTCTATATATATTATCTTTTAATTTTTGACCTCATGTGGTTTTTTTTTCCCAAAAAGTAAGAAGTTGGTAGTGGGATGGTTGCCATTATAGGCCCTCTAGCTAGCCCACATTGCCCTTTTTACTTTTTAAAAATATACTCCGCAGGAAGTTGGTGATGCGGATGGTGGTAAATTCATTACTCATCAGCATCGATAGTTTCTTTTATACCAGTATAGATACCTGATAAATGGGGGTAGCCAGTAAAGAGAAGGAAGAACACAAGTAGCAAGTAGCGTGAGAGTTGCATTCCTTCCTCTCACCATCACTCCTTCCCATCAAACAACTCAATCAAGAACAAATTAGCACAATGGTACCTGAGTTGATCACCATCATCAGCTGAGGAGCTGACAAGGAAGTGGTCAGCTAATCAGGAGACAGAGAGGACCACCAAGGGATAAGTGAGTAACCAAGCACGTGAAAGCAAATAAACAAGCAAGTCATCGTCAAAGAAAAGTTGATTTTTGATAGACCACCAAATTGTTGCTCTCCTCGACACACATATGTCGATGAAATATCTTCTAATAACATGTAAAATCACCCGTCTCACACTACTACAAAATTATTTTTTTCTGAATAAAACCCTTTTATGTTGTAGACAGGCCATAACTACTATCACCTGCAAAACTCGCTCTCATCGGGTCAGTTCAAGGAGCCGCATGTGGTCTCTTAAGAGCCCGCTTACAAAAATAGATTTATTTTTTCAGACGGGCCTCTTAAGCGGTCGCATGCGAAAATCATATTTTCACAAGTGCTTCCCTAAGAGGCTCGCTTGTGAAAATCACTGGGAACTAAATATAAAAACCAAATCCTCTTACTCTTCCACCTCTCCTTTCTTATCCTCTCCTTCACCCTCTCTCTCACACTCTCACTCCTCTCTTATCCTCTCCTTCCCCTCTCTCTCACTCTCTTACCCTCTCATCCTCCTCTCATGCGGAGCCGGGCTAGAGCGGGCAGCGGCGGGCAAGAGAGGCCGACGCCCCGTTGTTGGAGCGGGCGGCGGTAGGAGCGCCCAGCGCCGAGCTAGAACGACAGGGACCTCAGCGATGGATTGGCTCGGACGGCGGCAACGGCGCCGCCACGCATGGATCCGGCTACGGGGGCCCTCCCCCACGCGGATCTGGCGACGCCTGACGATGGCGGGCTCACGGGCTATGGCAGCGGCGGATCCAACAGCGATGACGACGGCGGGTGGCAGATCCGACGGCGACAATGACGGCATGCGGCCAGGGCAGCAAGCACCACCACGGCGACGACGACGGTGGTGGCAGTGACGACAATGTTAGGGTTTTTGCCGGCGGCAGGGTAGGGTTCGGCCGATTTGAGCTTTTTTTATTTTTATTTTTTTGCCAAAATTATTTTCACGTACGGTCGATATAGGTGACCGTATGGAAAAATGTGATTTTCGCAGACACCTGGGTTCATGTGGGCCGCCCAGCCACTTGCGGAAATCTATTTTGACATCATGCAAAACTCGATTTTGTAGTAGTGTCAATTTGTATGTAGGAGTAGAAAGCACGTTAGCTAATTAACAAATAAGTTAAAGCGTAAAATATATACTCCTCTCAATTTCGAGAAGAAAGTCGTTAGTAGCGGTTATAGCAAAAGGGCAACAATCGTACTTGGTACTAAGATTTCCAACTTCAACTGAGGCCTCCTTTGGTTGGAGGGTTTTTTGGAGGAATTTCAAACAAAACTGAACTAATCCTTGTGAAAATCATGCAAAATTCTTATGTTTCAGCGCTAATGCTGTGTTTGTTTGGTTGAGTTGAGAACTTATTCCTTCCGCATGAAAAACGGAACGACTCATTAACACATGATTAATTAAGTATTTAAAAAAATAAATTAATATAATTTTTTAAAAAAAATAAATTAATATAATTTTTTAAAGCGACTTTCGTATAAAAACTTTTTACAAAAAAACGATCCGTTTAGCAGTTTGAAAAACGTGCGTGCGAAACACAAAGGAGAGGAGTTGGGAACTCCTCCCGCCGAACATGGCCTAAGTTTGTAAATGCCAAGTAATTCCATTCAAAAAAAAGTTTGTAAATGCCAAGTAGGTTCTTACTAATAGAGTAAGGCCTCTGGAACTAAGGTGAGCAAAATTAGATCGAACGGAAAAGATCGGGACCTAGATCAGGAAATTCGGTTAGCAGTTCAGTCCTAGCTGCTCAATTCAATCACCACTCCTCGGTGGTTAATCTGATAGATCGAATTTGGCCCAATAGGCCCAATAGTAAATAGAAGACATCAGCCCAACTAACAAAACCCTAGGCCAATTAGTCCCTGCTCCTGACCTCGATCCCCACGTCCCTCACTCCCAGGCGCCGCCTCGCTATCAACCCACCCTACCGCCGTTGATGTCTTCCCCTCTAATGCAGGCCTAAAGCTCGCATCGCGACAGCCAGCGCTCCACCTCGTGCTCGACATCATCCTCGCCTCCTTGGCACCTCTACGTCAACGCCGGTGGGCGGCTCGCATCGCAGCGGTCCAGCTGCTATCGGTGTCACCATCTCCGCTTGCGCTACAATCACCGGCCCGTGCCCTTGCTACGGTTGTCCCGCCGCCCCAAACGTTCCACTGCTGCAGCCTACTGGTGGCAACACCTCCTCCACTGCGAGCACCGACGACAGGCGATGGAGGGCCGCAAGGTGCAAATCTGGAGTGAGCAGCAACGCCTCCACCCTGCCTAGGATTCTTGTGTTGTTTTTTCAATCTTTGAAGATTTCTGTGACTTATTTTCATCTCTGAATTTGTGAAAGATTTCTGTTATTTGTTGCTTCTCTTGAATTATTGATGATTTCGGTTGTGACCGAGACCGAATTGTGGACTTAGATTATTTCTGAGTGTAATTTGGTCCCTGTTTTAGATAACCGAAGTTTTCTAAAAACTAGAGACCAAGACCGAATTGGTTGGTTTTAACCGAACGTGTAACAACCTGTCTTCTATAACCACACAGCCTAACCAATCCGATGAACGAACCCACTTACACATAGCATCACAATTACATTTTAGTCTTCGCTTCGTGTATAAAGGTTAACCCAGAAATGATATGGTTAAGATGGACGAGTCTATATAAATTGGTTCCACTCTTACTCAACTAGCAAGATAATATTAGACATGCGCACACAGTTTTCATGGTCACATAGGCCACATCCTAATTGAGTCGGATGTCACAAAACGCCCACCCCTACCTGGAATGGAGGAATTTTAAAGGATTTTTTTAGGATTCGAACTAAATCCCATAAAACTCCTGCAGAATCCTACCTTGCATGTTTTACTATGGTGATAGAAGTGCAAGATGATCAAACCCGTGCTATTCAGAAGTCAAAACAATGAATTTTTTTAATTTTTAACTTTATTTATTAAAATATTTACAAAAATAATATTTGATTCTAAATTTTACAAATCTACACCCTAACGCTTTCTGAGAGGATGTTTTTATGACGTGACACATATCCGTTGATGCATTCAATGGTCACATGGAGGACAACCAGCCATTTTGTAGGCAACCCACTTGCCGCCCTGTCAAAGGGCTACAAGGGGGCCGCCTGTAAAATAACCGGGCTGACAATTTACAGGCATGCCCCTTGTCGCCCTTCTAGAGGGTTGCAAGGGAGTCGCTTGCAAAATATCGTAGGTCGCTATTTTACAAGCAACCCCCTTGTCGGCTGCCTGTAAAATGGTCAGTCTCCCTCCGCGCGACCGTCACAACACACTAACGGACATGTGCCACATCATAAAAAACATCTTTTGAGAGGGCGGTAGGGGTTTCGATTTGTAAAACTTTGAAACCAAAAATTATTTTTTTAATATTTTAATAAATAAAATTAAAATTTTAAAAAAATTCAGAACAACAGCTCCCACAAAGCTTGATTGTTCTGTGTGCGCGTGCGCGTGTTCAAACAATTTCCATTTGGGCCCGTTCTGCTGAAGTGTGCCACAAATTTCGTTCTGTGGGCCACCAGGGCACGGTCCAGATAAGGGATAAGTCCACTTTGATTCCCTTAATTAGTGGCCAAATCTGATTCGTATCCTTCAACCCCTAACTATTAAACCAGTGCAATTTGACTTCCTCAACGGTTTTGGAGGACGGTTTCGCTGACGTGCGCCTATGTGGCGGTGTTGACCTGGTCTTTGTCCCACGTGGCATTGACATGAGGCTTATGTGGCATTAGAATATATATATAGGACTCATTTGTCATTCACACAAAAAAAATTATGGGACCCACTGACGTGTGGGGCCCACATGTCATCCTCTCTCTGTCCCGTGATGACGCGCCCATGAGCTCGGCGGCGGCGCCTCCCCCCTCCCTCGACAATAGCCTCGGACAGCGAGAAACTAGCTCGCGGGGATGGAGCTTGGTGGTGGTGTTGGATTTGGGGTGGTGCTGGCACGATGGTGGCAAAGGAGGAGGCAACGGCGCTTCGGCAGGCGGTAGAGGAGACGGTTGTCGCACTTCCTCCTTCGATTCCTTCTCTCCGTACCTTGATGTTGCGATAGGCGCTCCTTCATGGCTCCCTCTCGCGTGGCCGGCCTCCTCCCTCTTCGCCACGGTGGCCACCATCCTACTACTTCACCTTGTCGTTGTCGTGCAGGCGTTTCGGCTCCCACGTTCCCCACATCCTTTTGCTCCACCTCGTCATCCACCGCTTTCTTCCACACGTCCAGCTCCGGTTCTGTCGCTGCCCACACCATCGTCGCCCTAAAATCTCCTACACCTTCGCCGCCGTTGCTGTTCCAGCGCTCGTCCTCCCGCCTGCCGTCATCGCTCCGGCCCTTGTCTGCCCGCTAATGCTGCCGCTCTGGCCCCCGCCCGCCGCCGCTCCAGTCCCTACTCCCCGTAGACAGCCGAAGGGGAAGAGAAAGGGGAGAGAAAGATAAAGAGAGAGAGAAAGGAGAGAGAGGAGGAGGAAGAAGGAAAGGAGATAGAGGATGACACGTGGACCCCACATGTTAGTGGGTCCCATAATATTTTTTAGTGACAAATGGGTCCCACATATATTTTTGAAATTCTAATGCCACATAAGCGTCACGTCAACGTCATGTGGGACGAAGAGCAGGTCAATACCGTCACGTCAGTGAAACCACCCTTCAAAACCGTTGAGGGAGTGAAATTGCACCAATTTTAATAGTTGCTTGCGGTTTAAAGATACGAATCAGATTCGGTCACTAGTTAAAGGAGTCAAAGTGAACATATTTCTCCAGATAAAGCTTGCAGTGGGCTGGCTTCAGTTCACTGCAACATAGCGTCAGGCCCACTTACAAACAGTTCCGTCAAAGGTTGTCACATGTAGGCCCACGCATGGTGAATTTTTATTTTCTTTCGAATATTTTTTATTTAAATTTTATTAGAATAAACATTATAATAACCTACTCTCTTTATTTAATATTATAGACATTTTGACTTTTTTAAAGTCAAACATCTTTAAATTTGATGGTGCTTATAGAAAAACTTAGCGACATTAAAATCAAACTTCTTTAGATTTGATCGTGCTTATAGAAAAACTTAGCGACATTTCTAACACAAAATAAATATACTACGTACTATCAAAATATATTCGATGTTAAGTTTAATGGAACTAATTTGATATCGTAGATATTACTAATTTTTTTATAAATTTGATTAAACTTAAAGAAATTAAAATAAAAAAAGTCAAATGTCTTATAATATAAAATAGAGCTGGTACTTTTTTAAACTGTTGATTTCCAATAATCCATTTGATCACCGGGGTCAGCTGAAAATCGTGGGCCAAGAAGGTCTCTTTGAACTCAATTGACATTCCGGCCGATAATTGCCCATAGACAAAAATGGCATAGGATGAAACTAAAATATAACTTTATACAGGATTAGCAAATTACAAGTGACATCAGTAAACTTGAGAATTTTGATTGGCAAATTAAAAATTATCATATCGTCTTTGATTAACTCGATAATTTATAGCATTCACCAAAAATGCAAGAAGTATATATAGTTATAAATCCAGCCACTGGCAAGTATTATACCATGTTCACATCATCACCTATTAACAACTATTACATTCTACAAGCTACAGCGTAACATACAAACATGTCATATCATCATCTCTTATATCATCTTCACAATATTTTACTTATATCTGTAGGATCGAATATAAGAACCAAATCAATCAGAGAGAGTGAATGGTTAGAACATCAAAACCAAAAATTTTTAGCGAAAATAAAAGTTTACTTTCTAACCTGATGAAGTCCTCGGCATAACCGGTCTGACCGCCATATGTACACCGGTCTGATCGCAACTTCGCCGTTGGTCTGACTGGTGTTGTCCAGCCAATCGGATCGCTGCCTCCCTGTCTATTGCCTTCTCATTGCCACTGGTCTGACCGCCACCATGTCACCGATTAGACCGCACGGTAAACTTCGGTCAAACTGTCAGGATGCAAAAAACACGTATCGATGAAACTTTTGAAAGTAGATCAACTTTATTGCATCAATATATGTTTACAAAGTGCATCTAAAGTACTCCTCTCTCTACTCTCGAATTAGGATTAAAACCTCAAAGCAGATCCTAACTTATCTCTCCCAAAAAGTCGATGTACTTCTAGCCTTAACTCCTTATCTATTTATACCCACAATATGGCTACCCCTAGCCATGAATCTAACTAGACTAGGATTCCTAATCACATAGGAAACCTACTAAATCAGAGAAACAATATCCCCATACAACTCCACACTCCAATCTTTTCAAACTTGGACTCTAATCCAAATTTATCTTTGACAATTGTTCATCATATAGATTAAATCAACACCTTGATTTCATAATATCCATTCATCATTTCTACGGTATTTAAATTATATTTATCAAAGTATTTTTTTATGAAGTGCATGATACCACCTAGAACAACATCTAGTATAAAGATAATAGGATCCACTTGTTGTGAAAATGAAAAAGAACCATTAGTGAATAGCATGGAGTTCCTGACGTGAAACTTTCTTTTTTGTCAAATTATAAGGAAGACCGGAAAAACTTACCTTTTTTTTCAAATTATAAAGAAGACATCCAGACATCCATTATATAGTCGCATGTCCACGGATACACCTGTAAGGCTCTAACACATGTTAAAAGACAAAGGGATTATGCAAAAGACGCATATGCACACAAATCAATCACATATATAAGTATACCCTATAACATATGATCAAAGAAACAAAAACTAGTATAAGTGTGTAATATTTTTGAGCACGAGGATTTAAAAACTATGAGCGGAGTCACGCCCTATCCCAAGTCCCGATGACTCCACCACATCATCGTTGATATGATATTGATGAGATATAAAGTGTTTTTTTTAACCAAAGTACTCCCTTCATAAAAAGGATAGCAATTTTTCAATTTCTTAGTTTAAAAATTCCTATTTGTAGCATAGATGTGCTTTAAAGAATATCGTAGGCTTATTAGATTTTATAAACATATTTCAATATAATATTAATTATCAGAATTTTTGATCGAGTTTGTCTTTAAATATCGAACATTCACGACTGTCCAGTCGTAATTTTACACAATCCATTTTAGAAAAAAGCAACTTCGTACTGTTCATTTTACGAAAATTGAATTAATTTTCGTGAAAAGCACGAAGAATTCGTGTGTTTCCCAATCTATATATCCGAGATTTCGTAACGAGTCAAACCGAGAGACCACCCCGACCCGCGTAGCCTTCGTCGTCGCCGTCCTCGTCCTCCCCCACCCGCTCGCGCAGGAGACCCGAAGCGATAGAGAGAGAAACAGAGCGCGCTCTCGCGAACAACCAGCCGCCGCGCCGTGGCACCCCCCTTCCGGTGAGCAACGCGCGGGCGGGGCGATCCCGGCGGGGATGGCGTCGGCGTCGCGGATCTTCGAGTACTTCGTCGTGTGCGGGATGGGCCCGGAGATCCGGACGCTGGACGGCGTCAAGGGCTACCACGGCGTCGACGACATGTACATGCCGGCCTTCCTCGACCAGCTCCCGCCCTCCAGCCACGCGCTCTACCCGCCCCCGCCGCCGCAGCTCCCCACCGTGAGCACCGCAGATCCCGCCTCCCCTCCTCCCCTCTCTACAACTGCCTCAATTGGTCCCTCCTCGATCTGCTTCGGGCGCTTGTTTGTTTGCCCCCATTTTTTGGTTGGAACGGTGCCGAATTGGTGGTTCTGCGACGAAATGTGCGTCTGCTATTGGCATTTGTTCGGGATGCGTGCCTGGTAATTACGAATTTTTTTGTCGTTAGAGGTAAATTCGTGATACTGGCTTTCCCGAATCGGTTAGCGAGTCACTTTGTTGATTTGGTAGGGTTGAAGCGATCGGTTTTGATTTAGGCATTAGTGGCTAGGGTTGCTACTTGCTAGTGCTAGCACAGTGGAGCACACTCTGATATATAATCGTATAGTACTAGTCAATTAGAGGCAAACCTACCTAATCAACCGAGGATCCCCTTCAACAATTTCCTTCCCACTTAGATGAACATCATGATCGGCATTTGTTTGAACTCATGCTAGTGAAGGAAAATACCAGAGTAGTTTGAAAGGGTCCCTTGTTGCCTTGGCGCTGCAGGCCTTGTAGGGCAAGTGCGCTGGTTTGCAGTCGTGCTTGGTATGACATGGCACTATTGGAGCTGATGGAAGCAGGGATTTGAACTCAGTATGTCAGTGGGTAGAGTTGCAGAACATGGAAGGTCACTATTAAGTCCATTGTGATGCTATCGCTGTAATTGTGATAATGTTATGTATGTAGGCTTATGTTGCTGTTATAAGATAATTTATACCAGCACGTATAATTTGTAGTTCTATACTGAAAATACTTTTCAGTGCTGAAGCGAAACAATGTTTTCAGTAATATATTTTGAAAGCAGAGCATCAATGCAACCTCATATGGAATAGAAAGGATGGGAGGGGCAATGCAACTGTTTAGCAATTAGTTTTATCAGCGACGGATAATACCATGACATTTTGGCAGAAAGATGAACATTGGGGGGGGGGGGAGTGATTCGTGGTGATATTGTACGCACTAATTTATAGCAACATGTCAATGTTTTGAATTATTTTCCAGATGATACAGTACAAAAGAGATAAGAATTAAAAACAAAAGGGTCTTGTAATAATACTTTTGAACTGCTCACTAACAGTCGTAATACCTTTGATTCTGTTTATCTCTGCATCTAATTATTTAGCTATATTTGTGAATCTGAACCTCTATCATTGACTGGTGATAAATGCAGTGTGTTTTGCCAGCTGGAGTAAGGATATACTCTTCTGGGTTGGATGTGAATGATTTTTCAACCTATCCACGGAGTTATCCCATAGTTTTGACAGGTGCATGCAACAGTTATTTAGATTGATTATCCTGTCAAAGCTGATATTTCTCAAACCTTATAATGCTCTGTTTGATTCTTCTAGTTAAAACTAATATTGGTTACTGTATATAGATTGCTCCCTTACCTTTGTTGTCACTTCTTGTAGAGGGAGATGGCTCAAAAATTTATGTTAGTTGTATTGCATTTCGGGATCCAATTTGTGAAGATATTCTTGAAGCCTACCAAATTCCGGCGAACTCTTATGCTGATAAATGCATATGCTTTGTGTCCCATTCTCCTAGTTTCCAAGTCCTTCGCGATGCCCTTGAAGAAATATTTGTCCTTTGTTTTTCTCCTGCCGGGTGTAGGTAAACTTCAATATTCATGCAAATTGTATATTTTGGCTCGAACCTTCTTATGATCTAATTTTCGTATGCTCTGATTTCAGCAAGCCATTGTGGGACATTATATCACATGTGGTGTCAAATGTTCCATTACCAACACCAGGAAAGAATCGTGTTTTATTTGCCATTGAGAATTGCCTTCTTTCTGTGGAGGCTCCTCCAAAAGAATGGCTTCCTCATGCTGACGTATGGCTCCCTTTTCCATTGTTCTTTTGTTTCTCTACTATATTCCCAGTACCATTCATCTCTTAAGATTGATAGATCCATTTTTGATCATCTATTTCTTAAATTAAGCTTATTGTGACTGCAGATATCCTTCCAGCCATTGGTGCAATGTCTAGATGTTGATAAGTTAATACAACTATTTACTGCAGTTCTGCTTGAAAGAAGGATATTGCTGCGATCAAATAAGTGCGTTGAATTTTAACAAGTGTTACTTTGGAAGCTGTAACTTGATTCTCGTGCTGATTTAAGGTTTGATGGGTTTCTCTTTTATTCATAACAATGCAGGTATACACTGTTGACTCTAGTTTCAGAAGCCATATGCCATTTAATATACCCACTTAGGTGGCAGGTAGGTTTGATTCAAAATGTGTGCATTTTTACTCCTAAGTTTTTTGGCAGTTTTCACAAATATGTCAGATGACAATTGCTGAAACTTGCAACTAAAGAGACATTTGTATTTGTTCCCATAAGTCCCCATTGTTGCTATATTACTACATTACCTGATCATGGAGTGAATTACTCCCAAATTATTTGTCCTCCTGCAGCATGTCTACATCCCAATAATTTTCTCTAGTGGGGTTGATTACATAGATGCTCCAACACCCTACATGATGGGACTTCATTCAGGTGTTGACACATCCACGGTGACAATGGATGGTGTAAGTTGGTTCCATTATTTAATATTTTTGTTTTTTTACTTGCCTCTGTTATTTTGGAGTATTTCACTACTTACATTTAGCACTGTGAAATAAGCCTTCTCACAATTGATTTGTCCAACTGGATTCTTTGCTGACTGAATTGCTTTACTTTTTAGAATGCATGTTTAAATCCATATCTTGATTTATTCACAAGCAAACACTGTCATTATATTCTTCTCATGAATAAGACTAGGTTGAGAATGAGCCAGGTATCTTAAGAAATTCTTAGAGTGAAAATATTTTGTCACTCCATCTGAAAAATTTGTGTGCACCTACTATTATCTGTAGCTTAGGAGCACAATATTTCCAAAATGTGTGGACAATTTCTCCTTGAAACCAATCTACTGATGTGTCACCTGACATGTTCACTACACATATCAAAGTGACCTTAACAAGAGAAGTTGATTTGCCTTTTAATTCTATGGACCAGATGCTTAGAAATATAGCTTGCTGTACATGCTGAATGCATTTTTCAGACATTGATGTTGCAATAATTTCTTTTGTTTGCCTATCAATGTAAATTTTTCAATGCCTTGTTACTTGTTGTATTGCATATTGAACCACTCTGATGAGCTGCAATGATGTAATTCCAGGTTGTGGTGGTAGACCTTGAATACAATCGGATTACAACCTCAGAAGAAATCCCTCCAATACCAGAAACTGAATATAATTTCTTGCGTGGTGAGATATTAAAACTACTACAACCCAATGTAATGGGTATCGATTACATGAAAATCAACCTTGGCAGTATGGGTAACCATTCTCTCAGGACTGGCACAAAATCATGGGGGCAGGAACATGATTTTCAGCTTAGGTAATTTTACTATGCTTTGTTTAACATGTAACTGTGCATGATTTCAAATTTGTATGATTTTCACGGTTCACCTAAGCATGGTAGGCCTAGTACTAGTAGACAGAATCATGCTAGCATTCAGTTGAATATAGACCTGGTGTCTTGCTAGCGTTCTACTGAAGGTAAGACTAATAACTTACACAAAATACATATAGTTTCAAATTAATACAATTTCATGGTAGGTCTAATTTTAGTATCACAGAGTTATGCTTTCGTTCAATTGAATGTAGGTCTAGTATCTTGCTAGCATTCTATTGGTCATGCCTCATAACTTACACAAAAATATGATAAGTTGCAGTTTAATTTGATTCCTGCACAAGCATAGATACACATAAGAGTGAATAATTTGACTATTTTACTTCATTCTTTCTTGTCCCATGGGACCAGCAGAGGTGCATAAAGACTATTCACTGTTACACAAGCACAACAACCTCCAAACCAGATCATAGTAAATCATTAGAAATTGAAAAAGAAAAGGAAACATGCTCAACATTAGTCATATTGGGAGCTTAGAATTCTTCATGATGCATGGTTTTATTGCAAGTTAACACCACAGACTGAGACTAACATGAGTTTTGATACCACTATGGTAGTCATGATTGAAATTCAGGGACTTTTATCATGGGAACAATCTTATCAGCTGATATTCTGCATTTACGCAGGTTGATTTTCTTAAGATTCTTTGCGTTGATTATGAGCGGTTACCGTAACTTCATTGTAAGTTAATGTCTAATATGTTTTCTGGCAGCTACTCACTCCGTTCCATATTGTAAATCATTTTTGGGTTTGCCCTAAGTCAAATTTCAAGTTTGACCAAGTTTATAGACAACCGTAGCAACATCTACAACACCAAATTATTTTCACCAAACCCACCATTGAATATATTTTTATAATATACTTGTTTTGTGTTAGAAATGTTGCTACAGTTTCTATAAACTTGGTCAAACTTGAAGAAGTTTGACTTGGGAGTTAAGACAAACCTAAAATGACTTATAGCATGTAACGGAGGAAGTATTTGTCTAAAAGGCTCTCGAGTTGTAACTTGTTTTAGTTTTTGTTGTCAGGATAATGCTTCACCAAGTGGTTTCAATACTCAAGCATTTCTTAAAAAGCGTTCACGTGCAACTAATCAGCCTGTTGAGTCAATGTCGATGGTATGCTTGCTACTCCTGATTTACCTTTTCTTTTGGTTTCTTTTTGGGTGTTTATTCTTATTATCTAAATGGGATGCTTTCATCAATGACCATTTCAATTATTAGACATTTCAAGAAATATGAAAATAAAAGGTGAACCTGGAAAAATATCTTTTAGTTTCTTAAGCTGTTTTAAGTCATAAATTCTATTGGTACTAGTTTTGATGTCTCAGCTCTGGACCTGGAGTTGGGATTTTTTTTTCTTTTTGCTCTGAACTATCTGAAATTTTGAGTTCACTTCGATTTCATCTGGTACATTAGATACTGCTGTTTTCATGCATGAACATATCTCCTACACCTGTTGAACATGCTGTCCAGACTCAAATAAATTCTGGTTTTTCTTTGTTGATGCTACATGAAAATTTTCTATTGTACTATAATGATTCATACACCTGTTGATTTATAGTGTGCACCCAAGGTTCAAACTTCATAAGTTTTTATCAACAATTTCTCAATTGGTTTAGCAATATGTCTCGTGATTTTGTGTTATACAGAATAAACTATAAGAAATTAATGGTCAAAATTTAGTTTTAGAGACTGCACTGAGTCAAACTGCGCCTTGTAAAAGTCAATGAGGAGTATTTATTTATTTTCTTGCTTATTCTTAATCCTACAAATAGCTAACTAGAGTTTTCTAACGTTACGTTATATGCCTGGAGGTATTTTTAATGTTAATATTCTAAAGTCAATTTGACTATCCATTCTTAATAAACTACAAAATTCCATGATTATTTGGCAGATTATGCAGTTTATAGAGACACAAGGATTCTTGGATTATCTGGAAAGATGCAACAATGCAGAAGAAAACACCAATAACCTTCTTGATAAGTTGCAGGATGCAACTGGGAGGGGACAAAACCCTCTGGCAATCTTTCCTTCTCATTTTGCTGATCCTGAGATCATAACAATAGCCGATTCTGAGACTGGAGGTTCAGGTACTTAATTTGTGTTTCCTTTCTTTTTTTACACAGGTATGCTCTCCAATGTTTGTGTCAAAATTGCCAAAGTGCGCTATCTAGAAACAAATACAATCAGTCATACAAAAAAAAACTTACCAAAGGATATATGGCCATTAAGCATCATTTTATTTACTGTTAGAGGCCAGTTTGTCTTCATTACCATGCATCACTTTGCTGATTAAAATAATGTTGGCAAATGGCAACGTAGTGAAGCCATTTAGAATCATGCAGGCTCAGCATTGTTTCATACTTTCATTGGATCTAAGGTACTATAATGTTGGGATTGTTCTACAACCAACTAAAATTCTTTAGAGAAACCAACAGTATTTGACCTTTTGGGTTCAATTTGTTTATTTAAATGAAGGAACATTGTAATATTGAATTTTCGAAGCTACTCCACGTCAAGGTCCATGTTTTATTCATAATGCCTGTGGAGTGGGGGCTGATAATTCTATAATTTCTGGTGTTTTCGGATTGATAATGGAGTAATTGACCATACACGTTTACAGAACCAGGTAAACGATTCTGCTATAAAAGGTTTCCAACAAACGCAAGGACAGAAGAACAAGAAGAAAAACGTAAATCAATTCTAGCAATAGCTAGTGGGGCTAGTAAGCAAGTACCAAGGTAAGATTACATGCCAAGATTTTCCTCTGTTATTCTTTCCATTGACTACAAATCTATAACTGCAATGTATGCTTTCAGCTCTCCCTCAATCCCAACTATTGGAGGTCCAAAGGTAGAAAGTTTGAGTCCTAGAGAGAGGGCGGTAAGTCATACATACTACCATGGGAAATAATCTTTCCATTGTTTCTCTACATGCATGACAGGGTAACTATTATTTTTACAAAATATTATTTTCTATTTTTCAACAGGCGGAGAGAGAAAGGATGGTTCTAGATATAAAAGTAAAGCTTCAGGTAATAGGCTGATTCATCTCAATTGCTCCAACCGATTGAGTTTCATATGTTCTTGACAACACTTTAAATTGTGATTATTATATTCCGTAATTATTTGCAAAATAAAGCTTTTATGTACTATCAAAAGCATGGTTAAAGGCATTGAATGCCACACTTTAATTTTTAAGTGATTTATTATAGTTATTATCTTCCGACAAAAATACTGTGAAACTGATGATTAAAAATAAAACAAGAAAGAGGACCATATCCAAGTTGGAATTGGAAGCTGCGGCACTTACTCCAAAGTTTGAAGTAATTACATTGCACCTTTATTGATTTGTTTGTTTTGAACTACTTACAGGGATCAATGAAAGCGCTGATTTCTTCTAGATAGTAGGAGGTTTGACTTAGTGAAGAGTCTTATATCGTTTAAACGCTTGTTAAGCCAAAAGCCACATTCCCTATTATTGTCAAGCTTAGTGGCAGGGAACTTTTTTCTCAAGATATTTTAGTAGGCTGCAATCACTGCTATAGAAATCATAGCTGTGATAGTGTGAAAGTGGTTTACAGGTAGCGTCAGAGGTTCAGAACTGTAATAGAGCCATTATAGCCTGTGATTTAAAATAGTGATATTCGGGTAGTTCCATACGTTGCCCAACCTTCTAAATATTCTCCAAAAAGGTAAAACCCCTCTTTTAAATAGAAAATGCTATTCAGATGATTCCATCCTAGGCCAGAGATTACCATCATCATATAACTGGCTCATGCATAAACAATACAGATTCATGCTTGACATATTGCACATCACAAATTTTGAGCATATCATCGAGTATCTGCCCTTTTATTTTCAGGGACTGTGGCTTCGTCTTCTGAGACTTGGAGCAACTGAGGATCCCCTTTCATCATTTGAATATGGCACCATTCTTGGTATCTTGAAGTTTCAGTCAAAACCATAACATTGCGTACTCTATTTATCTATGGCTGTCATACCTTCCCATTTCCCAACATAACTTTTATCTCTCTTTGCAGCTTTGATTGAGTCTGACGCAGAAGGCATTGGGGGTAGTGGCTTTGTTGAGTGCATCAGAGAGCATATTCATTCGGTAATCTGGATCTTACAATCAGTGAATGTATACCTTGGCATTTCTGATCCACATCATATCCAACTAACTTCTCTACTTTTTAGGGTTGGCAATGCCGATTAACTGATGAACAGTTTATTGCTGTAAAAGAACTGGTGAGATGAATTTCTTGTTCCACTGTCCCACACTTTGCTAGATATAGATACTTTTGTTCCCCTTAGAACCGGTAAATACTTGTTCAAGGTAGTCATTTCATGTTACTCCCTCATTCCAAAATATAGAGCACAACTACTTTTTTAAGATGTTTCATAATACAAGGCATACATGCATGCATGCAATTAATTAGCACCTCCTCTCCCCTAAATTCTTTTTTTTTTATCCTCCACCCTCAAGATTCTAGTTCTATTGGATTCATGCGTTGTATTTATTGGGATGATCCAAACGAGGAGGTGATAATAATTGTTTCTTGGTCTTTGGGTTAAAGGTAGTTGTGCCTTATATTTTGGAACGGAGGGAGTATATTTTAGCCGTCGGCAGGTGTGCACTACCTGATATGTATTTTTTCTCTATCCGATTGTCATTGTCATATTTATACTGCCATTCTTTTTTTTTTCAAAAAAGGGCATCAAATCCACATAAATGCATCTTCGCCAGTAAGAAGGCTATGCAAAGTTTTTCTAATTTACAAGACTAAGTTTTAAATCCACATAAATACATCTTCGCCACTAAGGAGGCTATGCAAAGTTTTTCTAGTTTACAAGACTAAGTTTTAGAACAATCTCATTATTCTCTCTGCATATAGCTCAAGACGGCTATAACTCGTGCCAACTCCCGCAATGACATGCTAACCATCAGAGATGCTCTTGAAGTTTCTGCTGAAATGTATAAGAAGGACCCAAACAATGTTCAAGACTATGTCCAGCGTCATCTATTGTCCCTGCCAGTATGGGAGGAACTTCGGTATGTTGTATGAGACAATTTGTTTATCTTTGTTTTGAAATTTAGCTTAATTTCCTAATTTGCAATCCATTTGTCATGTCATTCTCTAGTATCTATGAATGTGGCCACATTAAGCTTGAAAGAACATGGTAGCTTGTCATGCCATTTAGCTTATTGATCACAAGTAATCTTGGTACTTTAGGAACTACAATGCTAAGCTGAAGAAACTGAGGGGTGTGTGTGATTTGAGTAGAACTTGAGGTACTGTAGGTTCAGTTTTGTCCTTACATAATAAGAAGTTCTGGAATTGGAAGAGAATGGAAAAAAGTTGCATAAATTCAAATAAGTATTACCTGTCATAGGAATTAGACAGCATGCATATCCAACTAGCTTGTGCAGCTGACTGCTGTCTCTGGATCAAATACTCAATTAGCTTGTGTATACTGCTGTCTCCAAAGCATGCTAAAGGTGTATCAGTTATTAATTTTTGACCTGTTGATTGTTAATGATAGGATATTCCACATGGTTACACCACTGGAGGAGTTTTACCAATCGACGATTTCCTTGCTTTGTTTGTCTGGGTTTATTTGCATGTTATCTGTTTCAGGTTCACTTTTGATATGACACATTATTGTATTTCTCTTGCAGTTTCTGGGATGGCTATTTTGAATACTTGATGGAGAATTGTTCGAACAAGTATGTTGTGATTTGCCTACTCTCATGTTCCTGTATTTATTTTGTTCAGCCTGTCTCAACACCATGCATGTATTCCTGGTAGCATGGAGACTATGACTTTTCCTTTTTATACTTTCATTTTCCACTCTTAAGAAATTTATATTATCAAAATATTAGCTTAAGTTGGCTGAACTAAATCACGAAAAATGTTTTAATGACATCAAATATTCTGCTTTTTACTATTGGTCAGGTTTTAGTACAGCTGGTTTACACTGAGGAACTTAATTGCATAATTTATCATCTTATCTTTTATATGTTCTTTTTCTCAGGTCAACAAATTATGTAACATTAGTTACTGCACAGCTTATTGTCATGGCAACTCACATGGTACTTGAAACCTTTCACCTTATTTATGCTCTTGGTAAAACAATTGCATTTAACTGTCCTGACTTGTTTATTTTCCACCAACAATGGAGGCTGGACTGGGACTATCTGATATTGATTCTTGGAATATGATTGAGAAAATAGCTGAGAGAAACAACTTGGGCTATAAGCAGCTTGTGAGTCAAACTAAGACCAGATTTTTAATTTTTGAAAATTTGATTGTTTTGAGTACCTATTTTTAACAATTCTTAAACCCTCAGATCAAACTTAGAGCATTGCTCACACATCTGCAACAACTGCGCATTGGCTATTGGGGAGTCGCTACAGGGAAAGGACAACTGCCATCATATGGCATGGCATCCCCCCGTGCGCTTGATGTATCTGATGAAAGCCAACAACCTGCTGAGGCATCTGGGTTGGGTCGAAATTGGGTGCAAAGCATGTTCAGTAGGGACAGAAGCTTAAGGGCTAGCTCGTTCAACCGAGCTAGTAAGTTCTTAGCTACTATTACCTCTCCCGCTTTTAGGACCCAAGTACAGTAGATTTTTTTTTGGGTATATGTTAGTGATTACTTTATCCACCTCTCTCTAATATGGTCAATGTCGCTCAATTATTTCAGATGAAGTGAAGGTTGGTGCTACTGCAGGCAAAACTGACCTACCTGCTGCACAAAAGAAAACTCAAACAAATATGAGGACCCTTAGAGGACATACGGGTGCTATTACTGCTCTTCATTGTGTAACAAGGAAAGAGGTTTGGGATCTTGTTGGTGATCGTGAAGATGCTGGCTTTTTCATCAGTGGAAGCACAGATTGCACGGTTAGGCTAAGCTTCATGTGTTTGTCGTTTTTTCCTATTTTCATTTTTTGCTCAAAATCATTGTTCCCTTTGTTATCAGTCACTCCATCATGTTGTAAGGGTTTTGTGTTCTCCCAAATTTTGCTGATATTACAAAAAAAAAAGCTTTGGATGGAAAAGCCAAAGGTTTTATGATTAAAGTTTTGCTAGGCAAATTAGGACATTCACCATGGTACTCTTGATAATACCAGATTAAATGATACTGTGTTACTTTGTGTGTTTGTTTAGAATAGCATTAGCCCATAAGTTTTTCTCAAATTTATTAAGAGACAATTTAAAGCCTTTTTGTGTTGTCGACCTGTTCTGCAGTACTCCCTCCGTCCCAAGTCACAGCGTGCATAATTGTTTTTGCTAAGACCAAGGAGAGAACACGTTAAGGGAGTTTGTTACTGTTATGCCCCTAATTAAGCGCACACTTATGTATTTGATCTGTTCGCTTCGCTCATTTGCATGCCCCGCATGCTCTGTGTGCATAGGCTGTGCCAGTTTGCATGCATGCATCAGGAAAGGATAATATCGGGAGATAGTGAATCAAATTGAAGATGTGCCTTGTATACTGGGACACCAGCCGAAAAATTAGACGCCCTCTGATCTGGGACGGAGGGAGCACATTAAACCAGAGTATAAGAACAAAATACTTAGCATGACTGGTAAAATGCCTGCTGGTGACTTGTTTGTTCACTCTGTTTGTTTCTGGCCAGTTACTTGTAACAACCTGGCATGCCACAACCTTTGGTAGCATGCAAGTCTATGGTTCATTCCAAGCAAAAACTTGGTTTGCCGAGAAATGAAGCAAAGATCAGCATGCTGCCAAGGTAGTGGCATGTCAGTTCGTCACATTACTGGAGGAAACAAAACTGCCTGAATTGTATTTCTAAAAGCTGTTATTGGGTTTGAAGATGAGAACTGGCTGATTACCACTTAGTTTCGATCAAAACATGAATTTCATGTTCGATTGTTCCTAAACCAGTAAACTGGTCATAGTTTGAGAAAATAAAATTGGGCCAGTCTAGCTTACATTTGGCTTTTTACTGCCAGGTTATGAATCATATGTAGTAAGTGCTATCTGTATATTCAATTTCGTTTTAGAAATTGCTTCTATAAATTCATGTGAAAATACACGCATCTATTCTGCAACCTTAATCTTTGTAAATTTATCAATGCCGTGTGTGTTCTAATGTAAGTACAATTAGCCAGTTTACAGCTTGTTTGGTACCGTTAACATTGCTTAACATGCACGTTAGTGTGCAATGATTATTCAGGACCTTAATTGCATCAATATCAAAGCCTTTATTTCTTGAACTTAAATGAGATTCATGTATACTTCATATGGACTATGTTGCTATAGGCTTATTGTTATATTTTGTATGTTCTGTCTTTACTTATACAGCTTGTAGCTAATGTTGCATTACTAGGAAATCTGTTGCTCAGAAAACTTCTTGTATATATCTCTGTTTTGGATATTTTACTTATATTTCGTTTATGTACATTTTACAGGTAAAGATTTGGGATCCAAGTTTGCGTGGCTCTGAACTTCGGACAACACTTAAAGGGCATACTAGGTAGAAATCATCATTTAAGTTAACCAGTTTAATGAAATATGCACTATCACTTAATTTGATCGCATCGCAATTCACTGTGTTGTGAACTAACTAGATCTGCTTATCTCGGACATAATAATAGTTGTGGACAAATAGTTAAGTGTGTCATGATTTCTGTCATTTGTGACGTTGTACATCAATGAACTTGAACCATCTTGTAAGTGCCCATTTGATTTGGACTCTAGTACTTTGGATATATCCCAATTTTAGTTAAGTCCAAAAATTTCTGTAAGAAATCATCCTTGACCAAACTCCCTTTAAATGTGCATATCCAAGATGCAGCTCTAATATTAGGTTTGTATTTCGTGGCCCTATCCATTATATTTTCCACCTGTCGAGCGTGTTGTGTTAGATCTGAAATCCTGCTTAACCAAGGAATTTGCTAAATTTTCTTTTTTTTTTTGGTTGTGCATTGTATCATGAAGTCTACATTTATTTCTAAGCATGAGTACGGCGAATAAATTTGTCCTAGCTCTATTGCACAGAATATTACATAGAGCAGTAACATAAATAGGTTGGACCATCTTGAATTGTAAAGTTCTTATGAAGTGCAATGGTGCATGCATGGCAGTATCGTTTGTTTGTCTTGTCTCTTTCAAGAGGTGAGCGGTTTGTACTGAGTTTAGGTTTCTTTGACTTTCTCCACAGGATTTTCCCATCCATTATTTATCCTAGCTTAATGACAATAATATACTTTCTTTTTTTGCAGGACAATTCGAGCAATTAGTTCAGATCGTGGTAAAATTGTTTCTGGAGCTGATGATCAATCTGTCATAGTCTGGGATAAGCAAACTTTTAAACTTTTGGAGGAACTTAAGGGTCATGATGCACCGGTCAGAATCTTCCCATGCTAATTTTGACAATCTTTTTTTCCTTTCTAGTCTTTGTGCCACTGACATGTGGTGAGTGACAACTAAGGGATTGCCTCAAAAATAGAAAAAAATATGGAAAATATTACATGTTAGATACAAGAAATACTAGAAAGTTGCCTTTATTTGAAAAATATAAGAGAAATTATTTAGCATTTTGTATATTTTACATATGGTCATATTTCTACCCAAATGTTTGTGTGCAAACACTTAAACTTTCTTTACATATATTTTTTAGATACTCTTTTGAAATGTACAAGTGCAAATTGAAAATGGGGTAGCGGGATGTTGCTTCACCAAACATTACTTATAACTTTCGCTTCCAAAATATCCTTATCCAGCCTTACCCTTACGGATTTTCATGAACAATTGGCACTGTTTCAGGTTAGTTCTGTCCGGATGCTCTCAGGAGAACGTGTTCTTACTGCATCTCATGATGGCACTGTCAAGATGTGGGATGTCCGTACTGATACTTGTGTTGCTACTGTGGGTCGTTGTCAAAGTGCAGTTCTCTGTATGGAATATGATGACTCAACTGGAATTCTAGCAGCTGCTGGAAGAGATGTGTATGTACATTTTCTTAACCCCAACATGTTTTCAGATGCTTTAATTTTGAAAAAAACAGTAAATTACAGTTTGGGTCACATTTTACTGCCAAAGTTTCCCTTTGGACCACCCTTTGCCTAGACTTTTCACTTTGGACCAAGTAAGTTTGCATTTCTTCCACTTTGGGCCACCTGAATTATCTTCTCTAGCCATGCTTAGTCTCTTCTCCCACAAAAATAGGGTTTGCATATATGTAGGAGAGCTCGCCGGCGTGCTAGAGTTGATGTGCTCGAGGTAGTTGATGTGCTGAAAAAAGTGGTTTGGGGTGGTCCAAAGTGTAACAAATGCAAATTTACCTAGTCCAAAGTGAAAAGACTAAGTAAAGGGTGATCCAAAGTGAAATTTCAGTAATAAATGGTGTCCCAAAGTGCAATTCACTCAATTTAAAATTCACTAGAGTTCACTTGAGCAACTTGGGTTGCAATTTAATCTAAAAAATTTAATTCCATCCTTCAGGGTAGCACATGTCTGGGATATTCGTTCAAGTAAGCAGATGTTCAAGCTCCAAGGGCACACAAAGTGGATAAGGTAATGTCTACTCAACTGGAGTNNNGGGGCAACTTGCACCAGTAATCTACAGATGCTTACACAAATTTTGGTTGATTGAAGATCAATGAGGATGACGGGTGAAACCATAATAACCGGGAGTGATGATTGGACGGCTAGGGTGTGGTCTCTTACCCGAGGAACATGTGATGCTGTGTTAGCATGCCATGCTGGCCCAATACTCTGTGTTGAGTACTCACCCTCAGATAAAGGAATTATCACGGGTATGTGACCATTGCTTATTTTAAAAACAGAGGAGCTGAGCTCTATCACATATCCACTGCACTCTACAGTATTCATCATCAAATAATGCTCTTCATATCAAATGTATCTGATCCTTAATTAACATCCCAGGTTCCTCTGACGGGCTTATACGTTTTTGGGAAAATGAAGGTGAGATCTTCTGCATTTGTTGTTTGGTGCTCTTTTGGGGGAAATTCTGCTCTTGTGCCTTGTACACACAAGAAGCATGCCTTGTATGTACCCATGGGATGACTTCAAGAAAGAATATGATGCTAGCTGGGACTAGGTGTATTTTTTTTAAAAAGTAGAAACATACTCAACGTCTCAACCTTGAGTTGAAGAGAACTCAAACCTTGGTGGTGGGGTATTAGTGTATTACGACCGCACCTCCTATCAGCTAGCTAAACACAGGTAACCATGTGTTTGCGTTCCTATGAAACTTGTCTACAATGGAGTCTGCATTGTAGACAGATCAAGACAGTGAAGACTTGAGGTAGAACAATGCTAGCTGAAGGAGGGGACTGATTACGGGCTAAGGGCAGCTAAAAGTTCTGCCTAAGGGAACAGAATAGAGCTGGACTTTGGGCTAGGGGCTTACTTTTTCATCTTTGTTTAATAAAAAAAGACACACAATTCTTTGGTTTATTAAAAAAGATACAATGCCTTTTACATTTACTGGTATCTGTTCAATGGTAGGTGGCAGCCTCATCATATTTTGTTATGGTTTTGAAATTCGTACATATAGCACTGTGATCTACCACCTGTTAGTGCATAAAAGAGAGATCAAATTATACATGTGGTGAACTGGTGATTGAAAGTCCAGCATTTTCATTCTCTTGTAGGAGGAATAAGATGCGTCAAGAATCTTACGCTTCACTCGGCATCTGTTCTGTCCATTAGTGCCAGTGATCACTGGCTAGGAATAGGTGCTGCTGACAACTCTCTGTCTCTTTTCCATCGTCTGCAAGAAAGATTCGGGGGTTTTTCAAATACAGGATCAAAAGTTGCAGGATGGCAGCTTTACAGAACTCCCCAGAAAACTGCTGCTATGGTATGAAACTGTTTCTCACTATCAGTTATGTCCGTAGCATGGCCTTGTGTTGGCAATTGTTTACATAATCAATTATTTCTCATGCCAGTTCAAAAAATATATATATTTGTCATGCTTTATCATAGAAGATATATAGCATATTCAACATATGATGTTCATATTTAATCTTTTTGAAGCATCATTGCAAGTCCGTACTGTGCTTAAATTGTGAGGTTAACAATAGTGTGCACTGATATACCAGTACAAGAATGCTAGAGCGCAAATTGTAGGATTTTATAGTTCATGGGCTCATGGCTAAGTTGCTTTCGAGTTCACAAGGGACAAAATGCATGTTGTTCTGAGAAGTCTGTCATGTTGAAATTCAAAGAAAATGCTTGTAACAAAAACAAATTTGGTTATACATTGTTGTGTTTCCTTTAATTTGGCATATTATGTTGTTAAGTCCTTAATTTTGCTTGTAACAGGTGAGATGTGTAGCATCGGACCTGGATCGGAAAAGAATCTGCAGCGGTGGTCGCAACGGACTTCTTCGGCTTTGGGATGCCACCACGAGTATCTAAGTTATACCAGGACCCATGTCCATGTAAAGAAAATGTCAATTGCACTGTTGTGTTTGTTGTATGTTATTTACTTTTTAGTGGCCCGCTGTATAAATAATATAGGAACCCTATAAGTTCCATCCATTTTTGTAATCTCAAAAAGACCTGCCCAGATACCTCGAGTGGAATTTTGTGCATATTTTAAAAGAAAATTTATTGCTCTAGCCCATTCTCAGCTTATCCCCTTTCTCGATGCCTTTCTAGTTCTTTGCTCCGTGCACAGCAGTCATCTGTATCGTCCATGTTCATCTTAAAACCCATATGAATGAGCTCAACGTGTCACGATCATTCACAAGTGCCCGACTAAGTGCATGCGGGGCGGTGATCCTTATTGTGCTTATCACCTATTCTTACGGGATATGAAATCGGTTGCTTGTTGCCAGCGGGAAGGTATGAAAGGTACATTCTAATTCTAATACTATAAATTTAAATAAAAATAACGTACTTAATACATACTACGAGATATGACATGGATATGCTTCGAACATGTACACGAGTGCTTTCATCCACATGTCCAACTTAAGTAGACAAACACAGGTGCCTGTGAACCAGGGCCAGCCACGCTTACAAATTTTACACGACAATCAACAGCAGAGTCCCCATGCCCAAGGGCGATCACGCACTACATTTCGATTTTTTGCAGCCTTTCACGCTCCATCTCGTGCTTTGTTCAGCAAACAGGTACGCTTGTGCATTCTCTTTTTTTGTTGTTGTTTTTGCTGGTTCAAAAGTCCCTTTGTTTATTTAAACCCTTTTGTTTAGGACCAGTGTAACTGTAAGGGGATAATGAACTTGGTTTAGTGGCTGACAGGGGTTCAACATAATCACCAGATTACCTTCCTAAGTGAGCATGTGCAGAGTCAATAGCAGTGCAGTAACCAATGCACAGCTTACAAGATATGTAGGCAACTCAATGCACAGCTTACAAGACTTTTACTTGATCAGTGTAGCTAGCTAGCTCAGCTTCTTGGAGAACCATGGCATGTCGAGGGCCGCGGCGGCAGTGAGCCTGTCGCCGGCGACGTACTGCAACAAGCCGTTGAGCACGTCGAAGCCCGCCGGCGAGAGCTTCTCCTGGGGCACCTTGTGTCGCAGCTGGCTCGGCTTGGTGACGCCCAGGGACAAGCCGTTCACCTCGTCAGGCACGCCGAGAAGGCCGGCGACGAGGACCACCTGGTGGTACTCCGTGTCCGCTGGGAACAGCGTCTCGCCGGTGAGGAGCTCCGCCATCAGGCACCCGAGCGCCCACATGTCCACCGCCGGGCCGTACTCCTTGCTGCCGAGGTACTGCTCCGGCGACATGTACCAGAGCGTGCCGACCAGCTGCGTGTGCGGCGGCGGCGCGGCGGCGGACTTGCCGAGGCCGAAGTCGCAGATCCTGACTCGGCCGTCGACGGCGCCGACGAGGATGTTGCCCGGCTTGATGTCGCGGTGGATGACGCCCCGCGCGTGCATCTGCTTCACGCCGGCGAGCAGCTGGCGCATCACGCTCCGTGTCTCGGCCTCCGTCAGGACGCGCTCCCCGTTGTCGAGGCGGTGGGTGAGGAAGTCGGCGAGGCTCGGGCCGACGTAGTCCATGACGAGGTGGAGCTTGCCGGTCTCCGGGTGGCGCGCCACCTCGCGGAGCCTCACGACGGCGGGGTTGCCGGCGCAGGCGGCGAGCATCGCGGCCTCCTGCAGCAGCGCCTCGTCGCCGCCGCCGCCGCTGTTCTTGCGGGCGATCTTGACGGCGACCGTCTCGCCGGTCGCGAGGTGGCGCGCCCTGAAGACGGCGCCGCACGCTCCCTCGCCGATGAGCCTCAGGCGCTCGTAGGATTCCATGCTCCCGAACTGCACCACCCCGAGCCCGAGGACGTCGTCATTTCTTGTAGCGGGGACGTGAGAGTCGTCGACGGAGGCGAGGGTGACCACCAAGTTCTTGGTCGCGCCAAGCGAGTTCAGCGGCGGCGACGGCGGCGCTTCTGCAGCGGCGGCGCCGGGTCCGGTCTGCTCACGCCGCCGGGCGGGAAACGGGCCGTCGAGCGCGGAAGAGGCCTTCCGGCGAAGCGCGCCCATGGCACACCAGCGGCGCGACGAGGTCGCGAGCCGATTGCCGATCGATTTTCAAAGGGAATGGAAGAAACGGTCGCTCGCCACGCTCGCGGTCGCCTAATATTGTGGCCAACACGGACAAGGTATTCGGAGTCGGACTCCGACTCCGACTACATGCGTACAGGCGACGCGCGGGAATGCATGCTCGAGTTCGACCTTCAAATTGTGGGAAAAAAACTGTTGGTTGCGAACGGGCCATGAGCGGGCCCAGTTCGCGTGCCACGGCCCAGTTCAGATGGGCCGAATCTGTGGCTGGACTTTTGTGGGTTTTCTTTTGGGAAAAATTCCGTTAGGACTCTCTTAACTGTGAGCCGAATCTGATTCGCAACACTCAATCGTAATACTGGGTATATCGCCTCCTCCATCTCAAAACTGGATTAATTTACCTTCTTTTGTGGTTTGCACCTTGGTTTTTCCCACGTGGCACTTGTGTGGCATTATAGTATCTGGTTTTGTGAGATGTGACATATTTGACTTGGTTCACACATTTTAGCATTGTGCTCATGTGTCAATTCTACCATGAAAAAATATAACACCATCAGGCTCACATGTTGATCGGACCCATTTGTCATGAACACCTCAGCTTCTCCTCCCCACACGTCTCTCTCTTCAACACCCACGAGGTGGCAAAGATGTCGCACGGGCTCGCCTCCACCGGCCGGCCAGACAGCCGCGCGCTGCTTCCGGGGCTTCCTCTATGCAGTTTCCACTTGGGAACAAGGTTAGGCCTCTTGAATTTCCCTGCACCATCATCGATGGTGACCCATCCTCGCCTAAACAACCTTGACCTCTACCCACTCCTTGTTGGCTCCTGCATGGCAACCTTGACCTCGCTGTGCTCGCTATCCGTCCGAGGGTTGCCAAGGGAAGGAGATTGGCGGGCGGAGCAAACATCATCATCGCATAGTGGTGGATCCTCGCGAGGACACCACGTCGCAACCTCTCTTGAGAGGACGTCCTCGATGACTTCTTCCACATCTCCATCCCCTATCCAGCTCCACTCCACCTCCTAATGAGGACATCAATACCATCGATACACCCACGTCTACACAAGTACAACTTCATGGCATGATGGAGATGATCAAAAGGGGAGATGATTCGCGAGGGTTGGATTCGGACTACAGGACAACACCAACTTGTGACAACCACCACGACTTCATGCGGACTCCGTTTTGGACGTGCAAGTACTTCATGGAAAGCTTATCAAGTCTAATTTCAAATGGATCCAGCCTCATGTCCATATCTATTATGGAACAGCCGCAATTGTTGTTTTACTATTGAGAACTTTTTCTGTCCATGGTGCTGCGTCACCTTATTTGGGACCAATGGGCCATGTATCAAGTTGGTTCCATTAGGGACGCGTCCTAGAGTTAGAGCACAACCCCAACACCCTTGTGGTCGTTCTCCCCCTTTATTTATAGTCTTAGCCACCGCCAAAAACAATCGGGTTTTATTGATTAGAGTTAGCGGCTTGTTACTTGCTTGCAGCGCGCGTGTTGGCTAAACCACCCGCCTGTTAGTCATCGAAACCCTACTATATCATGATTTCAAAGTGAAAGTTATATATTCATCTAGCAATTCAGTGCTTGTTCTACTTGTTCTTACTTGTTCTTCGATTGCTTACAGGATGAGTGCCCTCATGGCCGGGCTGTCGCGCACCACAAGTTCGCGATGACCATTGGAGGTGGTGTATCGATTGCTAAGGTGCAGCGTCCTTGGACAGTTGTAGTTAGGCCGTGAACGTTGTCTCCATCTCAATCAAGTTATCCAATCCTCTCATCGAAAGATCGGGAACCAAACCCTCACAGGTTCACATCAGATGGTATCAGAGCGTGGTTGATCAGTGAGAGACATTTTACCCTCCGTTGTTTTATTTGCCTATAGTCCAGAAAAAACCAACAAAAAAATAGTAGATTAGTTCATCGTAATCCTATAAACCCTTGAGCCTTTTTGCTAGTACTACTTAGTTAGGGCTTGTTGATTTTTCTGTTACATTGTTGTGTCGAGTTGCTGGTCTTAGCGTTACGTCATTTATAGTTTTGAGTTCTTGCCACGCACATCACCATTATCATCACCACCGTCGCAGCCATCCACTAGATCTCTTTTCATTTGTGTTAGATCGGTTCTTTCTTTTGAATCTGATTGCCTTTGTATCTGTCGTCACCAGAAAGAAAATAGAACCCTGATTCGAGTGTCTTTCCTTAAAACAGCCATGACTTTTTCATACGGACTCAGAATCGGGTATATAATATATCCATGGACATCTACAGAAAAATCAAAATCAAAATCGCCAAATTTCGCTTGCAAGATTCTGTTTTCGAGGCGACAAGCTTCGGGACCCCTTTGGATAGAACTTTGAAAAATTGTACAGGCTTCATATTTTGTCCATTTGAGCTAAAAATTTCTATGGTTGGTTCTTGTGTGCTCCTCGGCATGAAAAAATATACAAAAAATAAAAAAACATAAAATGAAGTTGCATCTCTCTCCTCTGCACTAGAGAGAGAAAGATAAAAAAAGAGCGTTGATTTTTGAGCATTTCATATATCCTGTCTTTCCTGTTTGTCACCTCCTGTGATCGTTCCAGGTTTTTGTCTTGTGGCGTCCTTTGTGGTTAGGCTCGTGTCTTTACTACGGCTAGCCTAGGACCAGCACGGTACCAACCTTGCATGATTATTCAACTTGTTTTGACTAACGTGGTTTCTAGTTGTTCCTTGTGCATCGCTTTCAGCCCACTTATAGATCCACACATTCGACTACAACTTGACAGGTCTTGTTGCTATGGCACCGATACACCTCGTTCCACGGTTGCAGACTTGTTGGTTGCCGTCTCCCTCCTATGAGTAGTTGGTAAGAATTGGTAAGAGCTTGTGAAACTAGCTGAGTGAGCGAGCGCCTTGCAGTAGCTACATCCTAATAGTTGTAGGGCTTGTTTTTCTTCATTTGTTGTCTTGCTATCTTTGTTCTACTAACCATGGCAGGGTCAGAGGGCGATCATGGTGCGCCTCATTCTCCACGCACCAAAGGCATCATACGGCATTTTGAAAGGCAAGTGAAGGCACACAGAAGGACTTGATACAGATTTGCAGGTGACGAACGACAAAATTAGGCAATCGGAGGCCACACAGATTGCCGCCAACACCAAGCTTGCAGGGTTGGAGGCATCGGTTGCTCGTATTGACACCAGCCTGGCTGCCCTCCTGAGGTACTTTGACGACCGTCAGGTTAGAGACAATGGTCGGCGTAATGAAGACGACATTGATGGTGAGTACGTTGATGATAATTTGGATGATGATTATACTGCTGACACTGAACATGATGACCTTGATGCTCGTGATCGCCGACGGTTATGTATTAATCGCCAACGTGAGGTACATAATAATGATGATGCGTTTGGTAAGATCAAATTTAAGATATCTCCTTTTGATGGTAAATATGATCCTGATGCATACATTACTTGGGAAATTGCTGTTGATCAAAAATTTGCATGTCATGAGTTCCCTGAGGATAAACGGATTAGGGCTACTACTTTCACTGATTTTGCTTCTATTTGGTGGATAGAACATGACAAGAAAAATCCTAATAACATGCCACAGACTTAGGATGTTTTGAAACGGGTCATGTCGGCTAGATTTATTCCTTCTTACTATGTACCTGACCTGTTAAATAAGTTGCAACAATTGAGACATGGCGCTAAAAGTGTAGAAGAATATTATCAGGGACTGCAAATGGGTATGTTGTGTTGTAATTTAGAGGAGGATGAGAAATCTACTATGGATAGATTTTTGGGTGGATTAAATAGAAAGATACAGGATATCCTAGCTTATAAAAAATACACAAACGTAACCCATTTGTTTTATCTTACTTGTAAAGCTAAAAGGGAAGTGTAGGGACGACATGCTAGTGCTAAGGTTAATTTTTCTGCAGGAAAATCTACATCATGGCAGCCACGCACGACTACTGCTTTCACATCTTCCACACCTAGCCGGACAACACCTTCTCCATTCAGTGACAAGCCAAGTGTGCCTCCTACTGGTACAGTGACCAAGACGGCCCAACAGTCAGTCGTGAGTACTTCTTCAATTGCATTCACGAGCAGAACAAGAGACATTCAGTGTCACCGTTGTAAGGGCTTTGGGCACGTGCAACATGACTGTCCTAGCAAGCGTGTTTTGGTAGTCAAGGATGATGGTGAGTATTCATCTGCTAGTGATTTAGATGAGAATACACTTGTTTTGCTTGCAGCTGACCATGCAGATAATGAGGAGCGGCCAGAAGAGCATATTAGTGCTTATGATGCAGAACGCTATGAAAGCCTCATTGTGCAGCGTGTGCTCAACACACAAATGGAGAAGGCAGAGCAAAATCAGTGACACATGTTGTTTCAAACCAAATGTGTCATCAAAGAGCGTTCTTACTGCATGATCATTGATGGAGGTAGCTACAACAACTTGGCTAGCAGTGAGATGGTGGAGAAGCTTGCACTTAGTACCAAACCACATCCACATCCATACTATATTCAGTGGCTAAACAACAGTGGTAAGGCAAAGTAACAAAATTGGTACACATTAATTTTGTAATTGGATCATGCCATAATGTTGTTGAGTGTGATGTTGTGCCTATGTAAGCTTGTAATATTCTGTTAGGTAGACCATGGCAATTTGATAGGGACTCTATGCATCATGGTAGGTTAAATCAATATTCTTTTCTGTACCACAATAAGAAAATTATGTTGCATCTCATGTCTCCTGAAGATATTGTGCGTGATAATATTGCTAAAGCTACCACATCCAACAGTGAGAACAATAAAAGTGGCCAATCTATTGCTACTAAGAAAAATGAGATAAGCCTGAAAGAAAAATGTTTACTTGCTGCCAGACCTGATGTGAATCTGCGAGGGTTTGGTTCACGATCTTTCAATGAGAGAATTGGATAACTCGATTGAGATGGAGACGACGTTCACGGCCCAACTACAACCGTCCAAGGACGCTGCGTCTTAGCAACCGATACACCACCTCCAATGGTCGTCGCAAACTTGTAGTGCGCGACAGCCCGGCCACGAGGGCACTCGTCCTGCAAGCAATCGAAGAACAAGAAAGAACAAATAGAACAAGCACTAAATTGCTAAATGAATATATAAGTTTCACTCTGAAATCACAATATAGTGGGGTTCTGAATACTAACAGACGGGCGGTTTAGCCAACACGCGCGCTGGAAGCAAGTAGCAAGTCGCTAACTCTAATCAACAAAACCCGATTGTTCTTGGCGGTGGCTAAGACTATAAATAGAGGGGGAGAATAACCACAAGGGTGTTGGGGTAGTACTCTAACCCTAGGATGTGTCCCTAATGGACCCAACTTGATACACGACCCATTGGGCCCAAATAAGTTGACGCAGCACCGTGAAGAGAAAAAGGTCTCAGTAATAAAAACGACGATTGCGGTCACTCCAGAACAGATATGGACATGAGGCCAGATCCATTTGAAATTAGAATTGATAAGGTTTCCATGAAGTACTTGCACACCCAAAACGGAGTCTGCATGAAGTCGTGGTGGTTGTCACAAGTTGGTATTGTCCTACAATCCAAATCTAGCCCTCGCGAATCATCTACTCTTTTGATCATCTCCATCATGACATGAAGTTGTACTTGTGTAGACGTGGGTGTATCGATGGTATTGATGTCCTCATCACCTCCCCCAAACGGTCAAGGCCGCCCTCCTTTTCTCCTCCCTTCCTGTCGCGGTGGACACCATAAAGCCAGAGTTAGAGCCCAACCTCTCTCCACCAATGTCATCGACCTAGTTGAGCTTGGGGAAGGAGAGGCATCAATCTTGATTAAGCCAGCATCGACATATTTTCCTCGGGCACCTGATGTTGTGATTTGAGTCACTTGGACACCACGTTTGCCGAAACCACTTCTAAAATAGTCGAGGAAGCCATTTTGCACTGGTTTGTTAATACTTTGGAAAGACGATATACCTAATTTTATGGATAAGGATTTAAAATAGATTCAGCCACTAGTCAAGTAAATCAAAATGGAATTTTTTTTTCTTCTCTTTTTAATTTCCTGCTCTATCAGTTCTTCTCGACTCCACTGCATGCATGGAGATATCCTGTGGGATGTGGCCTAGTAGTCAGTAGCTCCACCCATCATACGAATGGTTCGCAATTTTAAAACCTACTTTGTTACAAAATAACTTTATTTTTATTTTTAGTTTATTCCATTTATGCCGAAATAAATTCACTTCTATCCTTCTCAATTTGTAAATAGTTGAATTTTATTCTTTTAATAGCTTTTACCTACCTGTCCATCAATATTTTTTTTAAAACTTTTGTCGTTTTATCTGAAGATAAGGCCAAACTCTGCTTTATTCTATTTTACAGCTGTAATGAGCTTGAGATGTAAGCTAGTTAATGAGGCCAATGGCCCAAAAAGAAAGAAAAGATGAAAAACTATCATATTTTTGTGTTCTAGGAGTAGAGTAAAACAGATCCACTTCTCTCCTCTATTCTTGCGGCGACCAGCAAAAATTCTTCAGAAAACCCTCTACTCCTTCTCTGAAATCTTCATTTCTAAACTTGGGCTTTGACAGAGGTATCAGAGCAGTATCTATCCTGGCTCTCGAATTCAGCGGGTGTAGGTTGGTAGCGATCTTTGGATCTGTTACTGTAAAATCCCGACACCCAAAGAATTTGATCCGGAGGCGACGGTCTTGATCTTTGGCAAAAGGGTTGGCAGGAGGCTGTGAAATCCCTAGAGCCAAATCGTCAAGACAGGCGATGGTAGATTGGATCGAGCGAGGGAGTATATAGGGAGGGAGTCATCCTGAACTATATTCGCGGATCAGAAGGTGTATGGTAAGTAAGACTCGATCT
This sequence comes from Oryza officinalis, assembly GCA_008326285.1. Taxonomy (NCBI): domain Eukaryota; kingdom Viridiplantae; phylum Streptophyta; class Magnoliopsida; order Poales; family Poaceae; genus Oryza; species Oryza officinalis. The sequence continues at coordinate 35,244,326 of BDMV01000001.1, read as the reverse complement.
CAGGGATCGATGGTGGACATGGAAGAGATGAACGAAGTTCGTATTGATGTGGTTAGTTTGAAGAAAGACATGGATGATTTGAAGAATCTCAAGTCAGAAGTTAAGGAAATCAAGAACCTTTTGTTAGAGTTATGCAAATAGAAGAGTGTGGAAGATGCAAAACTAGCAGTGGCAGCAGCTGCTAGAAATTTAGAGGTACATCCCACTGAAGAGGCAGGGACTTCTGAAAAGAGAAGAACTGATGGCAGTATACCCAAGTCAGTTCCTCCGTTTTCAATTGTATCTGATGCTATAGTGCCCCCTGTGTCACTGAATCAGTGGATCCCACCTTTACCCTGTGCAATGCCTAGTGCTAGTAACCTTGGACATTTCCCACCACCACCACCAATAGTACTGCCACAAACACATAACTTGGGAGGGTTTCAAATACCCCCACATGTGTTCCCACATGTTCAGGATAGGGTTGGAGCTTTTGCTGGCCCATTTCAAGGTAACCTTGGTGTTCATTTGTTTGATGACCAAAGAAACTTTTTCATGGAGCAGCAAGGTAAAGGCAACCATTATGATGAAGCTGTGATAAAAGGTCCAAGATTAGAGATTCCCTTATTCAGTGGAGAAAACCCTATAGACTGGTTAAAGCAATGTGAAAAATTCTATGAGATTACTGGCACTCCAGCAAATCAATGGGTCAACTTGTATATGGCTCATTTGCAGAGGAGGGCAGCCAAGTGGTTTAGAGGTGTTGGTATTTCTTGGCAGCTAATTACCTGGCCACAACGGTGTGCAATGATTTGTACCAGATTCTCCACTGGTAATGTGCATGAAGCTGTTGAGCTAATCCAAAATATGAAACAGTTTGGACTCTCAATTGAGCATTATATTGATAAGTTTGAGAAATGTATGGATTTGGTGAGAAGGGATCATCCTTATTTACAAGAACAATACTCACCAGTTGTTTTGTTGGAGGGCTTCGAGGGGAAATTAAACATGAGGGCATCCACAATGTAGTGTAAAACTAGTCCATAAGCAATACAATATTTCATTCAGCCACCTAACAACATTGTGGAACTAGTCCATAGCAAGGAAATAGTAAAAGCCACCCATAAGCATATGGGTTGCCCATATAGAATAAAATATGTTATTTGTCTCTACTTTCTCTCTTCTCCTAATACTACTTGCTATCTATATACATTATGAATGTTACAATAGTTAAAGCCTATATATGTGGGTCCTATCTATATGGACTACTTTTGCTATATACATTGTTGTTGCCCTGATGTGTGTGGACATAAGCCTCAAGGGCTACTGGAATCTTATTGGTATGCCAAGAATTATGAGAAACCTATAAATGCTAAGAGAGCAGCTAGCAGCTTTAACAAGAACAGAAATCTGAATCGGAATGTTGGGAATCAGGGAAGGAATGCATAAATGCAAAAAATTGGGGACAACAAAGAGTGGATGGTGACCGAAGAGAAGAAAAGAAATGTTGGTTCTGTAAGGAACCCTGGTTTCCTAGACATCAATGTAAGGTAAAGCAGGCCATCCATGCTTTATTGTTAAAAGGGGAAGACAATGAAGAGGGGGATGATGATAACTTGGAAAATCATCAAATAGCATAAAAAGATCAGGAAGAGCCAGAAAATCCACCTACAGAAGAGGCTCAGGAGGAATTGATGAGTATCTCTCAGAGTGCAGTGTATGGGATCACCAGACCTGACACATTTTCAGTCATAATTTGGCTAAATGGAAAGAAGGCAGTTGGGTTAATTGATAGTGGGAGTACTGGTACATTCATGGACAATGATTTTGCTGTTAAGAATCAGTGTCCATTGATTCATACTAATACCAAGAAGGTAGTAGTGGCTGGAGGTGGTGAGCTCAAATCTGACCTTTAAGTTCCTGAGGTGGAATATGAAATGCAGGGAGAGTAGTTCACTAATTCCTTTAACTTGTTATCTCTGAAGGGATATGATGTGATACTAGTTGCTGACTGGATTTTCAAACGCAGCCCTATTATTTTGGATTTGAAGAAAAGAGAATTTGGAATCACCAAAGGGGGGAGAAGAGTGGATTTTCAAGACTTCACCAAACCAGGAATACACACCCAAGTTAGTAGTAAGAAAATGGAGACCATGTTGAAGAAAGGAGCCCTGGGATGCGTAGTACAACTATATGTAGTCACTGATTCTGAGACAAAAAATTTAGGAGATACCTGATGATATCAAGGGTTCTTGCAACTATTTCCTGATGTGTTGAAGGAACCAAAAGGACTACCTCCCAAGAGGGATTGTGAGTATGTAATCAATCTGAAAGTAGAAGCTGAACCTCCAAACCTAAGGCCTTATAGGGTGCCACACTATAAGAAAGGAGCCATGGAAGAAATCATCACTGAGTTGATTCAGTCTAAAGAGATCAAAGTCAGTGATAGTCCCTACTCATCACCAGCAGTCATGGTCAGAAAAAGGGATAGATCCTGGAGAATGTGTGTGGATTATAGGCAACTAAAATGCTCAAATTGTGAAGAATTTCCCATGCCTATTATTAAGGATTTGCTTAATGAATTGCATGGTGCTAAGATTTTCTCCAAGCTAGACCTTAGATCTGGCTACCATCAGATAAGAATGGTTGATGCTAACATTCCCAAAACTGCTTTTAGAACTCATTTGGGAAACTATGAGTATAGTGTGATGCCTTTTAGGTTAACTAATGCCCTTGCCACATTTCAATCACTGATAAATCAGGTTCTATTCCCCTTTCTTGGGAAATTTGCATTAGTGTTCTTTGATGATATCCTGATATATAGCAAGACTAGATGAGAACACCTGAAATATATTAGGCAGGTGATGCAAGCACTGCTAGAAAATCAACTGGTGGTAAGGCTGAAGAAATGTGAGTTTGGTCTTGACAGAGTGGCATACTTAGGTCATATCATTTCATAGGAAGGAGAGTCTACTGACCCCAAGAAAGTGAGTGATATCAAGAATATAACAGCACCTAAAAATGTCACTGAATTGAGGGGATTCTTGGGGATGACTGGTTATTACAGGAGGTTTACAAAAGGATATGGGCTCATATGTAGGCCACTTCATGATATGTTGAAGAAAGATGGTTTCAATTGAGGACAGACACAGCAGGAGGCCTTTGAGTTATTAAAGGAAAGATTGTGTACTAGTCCAGTGTTTTTGTGATTGAGACTGATGCACGTGGATTTGGGCTTAGGGCAGTACTGATGCAAGCTGGTAGGCCAATTGCATATTACAGCAAGGCACTTGGGCCAAAAGCATATGCCCTATCAATCTATGAAAAGGAGGCTATGGCTATTCTGGAAGCACTTAAGAAACGAAGACATTATGTATTGGAAGAAAAATTGGTGATTAAAATTGATCAACAAAGTCTGAAATACATGATGGGCCAGAGCCTGGTAGAAGGGATTCAACACAAACTGTTGTTGAAGCTAATGGAATATGATTGCACCATTGAGTATAAAGTTGGCAAAGATAATTTGGTGGCAGATGCTTTGTCTAAGAGCCCAAATCTTTTAAATAAGGAGGAGGACCAGTGCTTAGCCTTGACTGTGGTAATTCCTGCTTGGATTCAATATATAAAAGAGAGCTATGAAGGTGACATTTATGCTCACAAAATCCTGAGTATGATTGGAACTGAAGGAGATCCTCCAGGAAGTTATAAGCTGGAGGCAGGATTACTAAAATATCAAGGGAGAATCTATGTAGGGGAGACAACTGATGTTAGGCAATAGCTCCTGAAAGCATATCATAACTATGCACTTGGGAGTCATTCAGGCATGAGAGCCACATACCAGAGGATTAAGAAACTTTTCTACTGACCTGGATTGAAAAGAGCATTTGATGATTATGTTAGAACTTGTTTAATTTGCCAAGTGACAAAAGCTGAACATGTACACGTACCTATACTACTGAATCCACTGGAAGTTCCAGATATGGCATGGACACACATAAGTATGGATTTCATTGAAGGACTTCTTAGATCCAATGACAAGGATGTGATTTTGGTAGTGGTGGATAGGTTGACTAAACATGCCCATTTTATAGCTCTGTCTCATCCATTCACTGTTGAACAAGTGGTGAAGTTATTCATGGAAAATATTCATAAACTTCATGGGATGCTACTGGCCATAGTGACAAATAGAGATAGAGTATTTACTAGCAAGTTCTTCCAAGAAGTGTTCAAGGCCCAACATGTACAACTCAGATTTAGCACTGCTTATTACCCCAAACTGATGGTCAGACAGCGAGAGTCAATCAATATCTAGAATCATATCTAAGGAGTATGACATTTCAGGAACCTCAATAATGGTATTCATGGTTGGCATTGGCTGAATGGTGGTACAACACTACTTTTCACATAGAAATTCAAATAACTCCTTTTCAGGCCTTGTATGGTTTTCCATCACCACAGACAAGTGAATTCTCTATTCCTTGTAATGTCAGAAAAAGCTAAAGTAATTCTTGAGAAGAAGGCAACTATACTTTAGAAACTAAAAGAAAGCATGGATAAAGCACATGGAAGGATGAAGCATTATGCTGATTTGAATAGAACTCAAAGAGAATTGCAAATGGGAGACATGGTATACCTTAAACTTCAACCCTATAGATAGGATGCTTTTGGAATCAGAGGTTTCCTAAAATTGAGGTCCAAGTTCCATGGCCCATTCAAGGTGATTGAGAAGGTGGGATTGGTTGCTTACAGATTGCAATTGCCTGAGGGAGATGGGATACACCCAGTCTTTCATGTGAGTCAACTAAAGAAGCATCTTAGAAGTCATGCTGTACCAATGCCCAATTTACCTGATGTAGGTCCTGAAGGACAAATAAAGACTGTGCCAGAAGCTATACTGTAGAGGAGAATGATTTCCAAAAAACAATGAACCGGTCATTCAATGGTTGATTCTCTGAAAGAATTTAACACCAGCAGAAACGACTTGGGAGGATGCTTCATATATTCAGAGTCCATTTCCTGCATTTGAACCTTGAGGATAAGGATTCTCTCAAGGAGGGGATATTGTCAGGACTGAAGAAATTGAAATGGAGAAGTGAACTGAAGCTGTAGACTAAAATTCAGAGTTTTAGACTTAAGTTCAGAAATTTAGAGAAGAACAATAGAGAGAGTAACGGTTCACTGATTCCTTCTACTTAAATTGCGTGGCTAGCAAGAAGACAGGTGCGAAGAAGAAGCATCGGACAGACAGCAATCGCCCTGGGGACCACTGTAGCTGTCTACTTTTGTCGTTTTATCTGAAGATAAGGCCAAACTCTGCTTTATTGATTATCTTTTGCTTTATTCTCTTTTACGGCTATAATGAGCCTAAGATGTAAGCTACTTAATGAGGCCAATGGCCCAGAAAGAAAGGAAAGATGAAAACCTATCATATTTTTGTGTTTTAGGAGTAGATTATAGTAGATCCATTTCTCTCCTTTGTTCTTGTGGCGACCAGCAAAAATTCTTTAGGAAACCCTCTACTCCTTCTCTGAAATCTTCATTTCTGAATCTTGGGCTTTGACACACGGGAGGAAGAAGAAGGGGGGAGGAGGGCACCGGTGTCGTCCCCTACACCGCCACAAGGGGAGGAAGAAGACGGGGGAAATGGGTGCGCCACCACCGCGCGCGTGACAGCCGTGCGAGGGTGGCGAGGAAGGCAGGGAGCAAGGGACGGGATTGGAGGTTTGGTGGGGATTAGATAAAGCTATTTTGTGTAAACACCCTTGTACTTAATATGTTTACAACACTATCCCTAGAAGTAAAATTTTGTCTTCTTTGTATTGTATTTCTCAGAAGTACCAGTGTCATTTTAGACAAACGTTACAAGCTGTTAGGCAACGGGAGGGCTTTTTTGAAATTTATTATATGTATGACGACTTTTTTGAAACAACGCTAGAGCACACACGTGGCTTGCATGCAAAGGGAATACGCGGCCCATGCGATGGGGAAACAGGACATCAGGCAAAACACATGTAAAGTGAATAGTGTTTTCACTGAAGTAAAAGCCTCTCCACTCAGCTTTTCCACATGTCGCGCTTTGCGAGGAGCCAAAAAATTTTTAAAAACGGAGAAAATCGCTACCCTATGAGATGTTATATATATATATATATATATATATATATATATATATATATATATATATATATATAATATCATTCATTCCTATATAATTGTTACTATTGATATGTTGTTATAACTTTGACCACTGAAAATTTTAAATGCTACTAAATTATGATGAACGGAAGTTTAATTTATAGTTGTTATGTAATATCGAAGATGCATCTATTTAAGTATTTAGAATTTTTTTTTAAAAGGAAATGATTAAAGTTTAAATTTTAATAGTGCTTGGTGATAATTAAGTATAAAGTAAACGGAGGGAGTACCTTGTATGTACATCAACATTTCCCCTAACAACCAATATACCACCGGATTAACAATCACTGAAAACCACCTCCTTGCACGTATATACATAGCGATATACATATACTAGCTAGCTAGCATCATCATCTCCAACCTTACGGCTGCACTATGGCACGCCTGAAAGTACACTACGTAATTACTATTTCCGTCTTAAAATATAATAACTTTTTAGTTATGTATTTGGATATACTTATGTCCAAATACATCATCAAAATTTATTATATTTTAAGACAAAAAAAAAGCACTAATATATTAACCAAACCCTAATATATCAAGTAATTTCCTTTCCCACTCGAAGTCTTTTGAATTGTCCTCGTCTTCGTCCTCCGACGATTGAGATCGGTTGTGACGTAGCGAACTCGATCATCGCCCTCCATTTTTTTTCTTTCTTTTTACGGCTTCAACGTTCTACTATGACTGCACGCGAGGACGATCGATAGATGAGGATGGATTGAATTAACCGGCAGGTCGCCGCCGCCACCGCCGCCGCTCGCTGCGCTCACTCGCTATGCTGCCGTGAGCGCGAGCGGGGCGCAGGAAAGGGTCGCGTCGTTCGCCGCCTTCGTCATCGCCTCGTGGAACGACGCCTCGTTCCAATCTCCTCCCTGCACATATATATCATCCCATTCCGTTTAATCAATCAATCAATCAATCACGGAGTTAATAATTATTTACACGCACTAATAAATTAATATCACTGTTACAAGAACATATACATAGAAGGAAAAAAATGTACCATGATATGGAGCTTGATGCTGGCGATGGCCTTGAGAAGCACCTGCGGCGAGTAGGTGTCGGCGTCGACGGAGAGGACGCTGATCTCCTTCATCCACTTGAGGCATTCGAGGATGTGGAGCACCAGCTCCACCACGTCGCACTCCACCATCACCATCACCGTCAGGTTAACCAGCTGCTGCTGCTGCTGCGAATCCGCCGCCTTGCTGATCTGCACCTTGGCCCTCTGCTGCGCCCGACGAGCCCTCATGGCGGCGTCCGCGCCGCCGCCGCCGGCGATGTGCTTCTCCAGCTTCGTGTTCTTCCCCTCCAGCTCCGTGATCTCCGTCTCCAGCGACTTCAGGTACTTCGCCGCGTTGATCAGCACCGTCGTCTTGTCCTTCTGTATCGATGAATTTATCAAACTTTGAGTAACCATTTGTTGTGAATGTAGTTTAAAACATTACTAACAGTTAATTTGGTATTAGCGCGATATAAGAAGAAAAAATATTGTATATATTTTTGTTAACAAGGAATAAATGCTTTCGCGATATTAATATCTGATGGTGGTGCACTCACCATCAGATCGAGGTAAAAAAATCTGTCATTATCGTGGAACGCGTGGCTTCACCTATAGCAGCTAATCTGATTAGGACAGCTCACGTTGTCACTTCAGTTTCCATGAAACAGGTTGTTTCCTGGTAACCAGTCAAAATACTGTAAAGCTAGCTCTGCAAATTATGTGACTTCTTTTCTAAACTTTTATCGCCAGGATTCGTCATCAATCTAATTAGGGCTTTTGGACTTGCTTCCCTGTTATCTTCTGCCTGACAGCTACCCTTTTCATCAACTTGCCAATTTGTGGACCAGATTACAGAGCAAGAGACCCTTCCAATCGCCTTCCTCTGCTGATGCCCGTAACTCGAAAACAAGATTAGTTGACCAGCTGTTATGCTTGACCTTCAACTAAAAGCCACCCTCTTTAATTTTACAATTGATTGGTAGTGTTTAACCACTATGCATAGTGTCTGCAGTTAATCCTTTTTTAAGCACCGAAGCAACTAAAAATAGCATATCCTTCTCGTATGTTTAAGAGCTAATTATCGTGTTGCTAATTACTTTTCTAAGAGGAATTGGTATTGTAATATCAACTTGGAGTCCATGAAACTGTGTATTCTTTATTTCTTATGTTTGTTTGACCGCACTATATATATTCCATCTCCGACGCATAGCAAGAGTTTTTGTGTATTTTGCATTGTTTAACTCCTATAGGCGTTTAACGGTTCAATGTGCAATTTGACAACATTCAACTAATTAAATACTATTCTCGTTTGTTACAACTTACAACAACCATCAAATTACATTTTCTTTATTAAAATCATCATATTTAATACTTTAATTTCAAACATTTATGAAACTAGCGGGTACGGCTGACTGAAAACTATTGCCCTCATAATCATAATTTAAGGAAAACTAAGGACGGCCTTTGATTGTTAAGGTGGCATATACCAAAAAGCCCCAAAAGCTAATTATTGACACTAAATGACCTATTTTGTGCATGAAAAACTAGCCGATCGATCCCTTTCTCGTGCAATTGGCTCATTAAGTACTTTCTTTTGGAAGGTTCCCTCTGTGTTCCTTTCCAGCATTTCAGCATGTAAACATTTAATTAAGAATCTAACCTAGTGGCCGGGCCTTCTAACCACCTTCCTTTGTCAATGTTGTTGTCTTGTAGTTAAAAAACACTGCTCTTGACAGCCCAGCGGGATGGTGCTTTGTACTGCCAAGACTCTCACTCTCTTTCTTTTCCAACTCCACTTTGAAAAATATGAAAAAGACAGAGAGCATCAATTCGATCCCTCTGTCTCTATAAAAACCAAAAAAAAAAAAAGGGGATCCCTCCCTGTCCAATTTGAACTATTTTTCGTCATCCAATTGCAAATATAAAAAGAATGGATTAATATGTATTTTATTATCATTTAAGAACAGATTTTCTAAATGAACGGTCTACATAGTACTATTGCAAGTTGGGTATGTGATATTCTTATAATCATTTAAGGAGATTTTCCTCTCAAACAGCTAATTGAACACCACCAATATATTTTTTAAAAAAATCTTATAAGAATTATAACATAGTGTAGTGTATTAATGTATTACTCCACAAAATTGTGATAGATATGTCTCGCGCTCTATGTTGTCGTTTTCTTTCAGAATTTTTCATAATTTTCTGTATTTCATTTAAAGAGTAAAGTCATGCATGTAGACATCCCCTCGGTTGAGTGATTGGAGTCCATGCATGTCTAGTTGGTAAGTATTGCTGATGAAACACATAGGTGGATGTGAATTGAGATATCTAGTCTAGATTCTAGTTAGTGTTTTAAGGTAGTGAGAAAATGATAATAATGTAGGCGTTGAATCATAATTAAGATTTAAATGTAGTTTTGAGATGGAATGGAGTTGTGTTTATACCTTGGGGCAAGGTGGGAGGAGTGATCTGAGTGTGTGGAAGCTGTCGTTGAGCTTCTCCCTCCTCTTCCTCTCCGACATCATGTGGTAGAGCTGGCTACTGTTGGTGGCGCACGCCGCCGCCGCCGCCGCTCTCGCCTCCTCCTGCTGCCGTCCCCGGCCGCCGGGCTTCTGATCCGGCGGCACGGCGAGGCTGCTGCTGCTGCTCTTCACCACCACGTGGCCGCCGTTCGCTCCACGCGGCTGCAGCGGCCGCTGCGGTGCCATGGCTGGCTGACCTGGCGGCTGCACGGTGTACCGGCTGAACGGCGTGGGCGAGGAGGCGGAGCCGCCCGAGGAGGAGGGGGACGCCGAGGAGGAGGAGATGACGGCCATCATGGCACGCATGATGGCGTCGTCGTGGTCGTCGACGGGGCCGCCGCCACCGGCGGAGGCGAACAGGCCATGCGCCACGGCCGGCGCCGGCGCGTACGACTGCGGGACGACGACGGTCGCCAGCGCCGCCGCGACGTCGAGCGAGAAGGAGGACATGGATCCGCCGCTTTCGATGGAGAGTGAGCGCCCCGAGGAGAGCGACGACGGCGACGACGACAGCATCAGGTGCTCGGCGGCTTCGGCCTCCCCCACCAAGAAGCCACTCCCGTCGTCGTCATCGTCCATGGCCACCACCATGCCCTCCATCCTATTGTCACCCGACCCTCCCGCCATGAGGTCGTCGAAGCACGCATTGTCGCCGCCGGCGATGAAGCTCGCAGCACAGCTGATACAGAAACAGAGTCAGCTACAACGAAACATCGATCACCAACAACTCAACATCTGAAGACAAACAAGACGACATCGCGTGATCGTACTCGGCGAAAGCCGGCCAGAAGGTGGGGTCGTGGAGGTCGGGCGGCGGCGGCTGGTGGATGCCGGCGGCGATGTCGGCAGACATGTTGTCCAGGCTGCACCACACCTCATCCATGGATGGATAGACCTATACTATATATCCCAGACAAAACCAAGAACCGCAAGAAATTAATGGAGCTAGCTAGCTATACACTAATTATTACTAAGCGCAGGTGAGCTGGGGGGAGGAGAGTGGGAGGCAGCTAGCCGCGCTGCTATATATGCAGCTCGATCGGCCATGGGCACAAGGAGAGGAGGAGGAGGAGGAGATGGTGAATTGGTGATTAGTAGGTGGGATTGCGTGGCGCCGGCATTTTCAAAGCGCAAGTGGGGGCAAAAACGAGAAAACCTGTCGATCTGGGCGAGGAGAGGAGAGGAGGAATAGTCGCCGTCGTCATCGCCCCCGCGCGGTCAAAGTCGTACGGGAGGCACACGCGACGGGAGGAGGAAGAAGACGAAGGTTCGAGGAAGGGTCAAATCCGGAGGCACAAGGACGGATCAACCGCGAGGGATTATTGTTGCATTCTTCCTTTTTTTTTATATATACCTCGGTCCTAAAATACAAAAAATTTTGATTAGATATGATATATTTTAATACTATAGATTTAAACATAAATATATTTAAATTTATAAATATATTTAAATTTATAATACTAAAATATGTCGTAATATGTCGCATTTAACCAAAATTCCTTATATTTTGAAATGATGAAAATATATATGCTATATGATTTTCTATTGGTGATTTGCGTGCATGTACCTTGGGTCATGTATATCTGGATCCGTTCCCCTGTTCGCTTCATCACTATTGATGGACTTCGTCCTACGAGGACCGAGGATTGTATGTACCGTTTGAAATTGTTTTCGTCTGTTTTTTTCCTTGTGAAAAAGCTACAACAGCTTATCGGAATTAAAAAAACCGTCGCAAAATTTTTGACAAAATTTTAATTCTAGTGTAATTATACCTGTAATTATGTATTGTATTCTAATTTTTATATACAAGCCTAAAACTCGTGCGTTGCAATGAAAAACAAATTGAGTTTTTAACTTATTAGATCAATTAATAAGCACTTATTTAGTCTAAGTAATACTATGTTTTTTTATTGAACAAGTAGGTGATTTAAAATTTAGGAGAAGCCAATAATAAAATGGTAATGAAATTGTTAAAAGATGATAGTATAGATTGTGAGATCCAGATATCAGTGATAGAAATGATACGAGAATGGACACCACCATTACTAACATTTTAACATTTTAAGTAGTAACGGTTTGCGAGTTACATATAACCTTTGTTTATCTCAAACCAACAAATGGGATCTTCAAAATCAGTGGCCGATCGATCGTTGTGTAGATCGAATTTTTACGTACATCACCCCTAGCGACTGACAAAGATAGCGTCAACTAAATTGTACATCAATCGTTCTCTTAGATCATGCCACCACCGTAGCCATCGAAAAACCGATCCGGCACTGCCCGCAACCATCGGAGCCGTTTCGTATGTGTTTTGTACATCATGGATATGAATGTGGTTTTCGTAGTCCGATTTCTCCTTTAGTTTCTCCATGTATAAATTAAATCTGATGTCGTACATACTCATATGTTTCTCCTTTCCGTAGTTTGACTTCTCATTTAATATGTTATATTCCATCTTTTTCAGATTTTTATTTTAGTTATTTAGTTTGCATGCAGGACAAGAGATGACACAATGACCCGAAACCGTTAATTAGGGGATATCTGCACGCCGCCTCTTTCACGTGGCGCACATGAAGAAGGCGGGGCGACAGAACGGCGCGGGGAAGAGGCGCATGGCGCCTTTTTTCCAGTTTTTTTTTTGTTTTTGGTTTTTTCGGTTATTTTAATATATACGTATACAAAATTTGGATACGTATTTTTTTCAGTTTTTTTTATGTATAAAAAGTCATGTATACAAAATTTATATACATACGTATGCAAACTTTATATATATGTGTATATATTTTTTTATACATCAAAAGTGTATACATATAAAAAATATATATTTATATATATATATATATATATTGTACATAAATATGTATGTATATATACTTATAAAATTTATATACATGTATATAAAATTTATATATATGTATATAGGATATATACATATGTATATGTGTATAGAGAGGAGAGACTGAAGGAGGCGAAACCACCGCGACTACCCACCAATTGGCACGCCCCAAGCCTTCAAGGCTCATTTCAGAGTTTTTTATTTGAAGGTTTTTAATTTAATTTTCAAATAAATCACTTGAGGGTTTTTGTTATAAAAAAATATTTCTGCCACGAGTGGTTAGATTTTGTTGCCAGGCGTGCCCAAATTCTTGCCGCTCCATAGTTTACCACCCGTACACAATAGAATCACATATATTGTTGGAACTGACATGGACAAAAGGTCTTGGATTGACAATGTTATGTAATATAAAGTTATATAAAAAAATTTCAATTAATTTTTAAAAAGTTGTATAGATGAGGCCATTTTTATTTCTCTACATGTTTGTGCAACGATGGAAATATCTAGTGGAATTTTTCGCTCTTTCGGAATAAGCAACTGGAGTCCGGAGATATACTTAGGCTGTGTTCGGAGAGTCTTCGTCTTTCTGCACGTAAAATACGATGATCTATTAACACATAATTAATTAAATATTAGTTAAAATAAATTTAAAAAATAGATTAATATGATTTTAAAAATAACTTTTTATAGAAATTTTAAAAAACGTACCTAGTTTAGAAAACGTGCACGCAAAAAACAAAAAAGATGAAATTAAAAACTTGGTCTTAAAACTAGAAAATAGAACCGTCAGAAAAAGGCACGTGTGAAATTCAAACCATTCTGATTGGAATCCTATAATATTACTACTATATATATAATTAGAATATGTTTAATGTTCATTGTAATGCTTAGGATGGATAAAGTTACATAATCTAGAAAACAAAAGAAACATTGAATACTTCTTGGCTTAATCACAACCATCGATCTATATGTCCAGTATTACCATTCCCCATCAAGCTTAACATCACTATCTCGTCTTGGCTTAATGAGTCCCTTCAAATGTTTTTAGAAAGATTTTAATTAACTGCTGAAACTTGCAGCTCGTATTTATCCACCAGTGGATAGGAAGATGCGTCTACTTGGCATGCAGAATGGTTATTATATGGCTTTTAAGACACACCATGCACATCAACTGAAAAATTTTATTAAAAATTCTAAAAAACTTTGTACATATATTTTTTATAGTAATATTATATCTATATGTAAAGTCTAATATTTAAATTCATTATATTTATGAAGAAAAAAAGAGACAAAATTCTGATAGAATTATTCTCTTAAAGCTGTCAGATTTTTTATCTTTTTTGTTATGGCTAAAATATAATGAATTTGTGGTTAAGAATTTGCACTAGATGTAATACTTTTAGAAGCACATATATTTTTTTAAAAAAAATTTATGAAATTTGTTGGTTAGTATGCACGGTGTGTACACGAAAAGCTTATGTGCATAGTAATGTTCTCTATTAATTAGAAATATTTGTTGATATAGGAGAAAGGATAGACAAACATCATTGTGACAGTTAACAATGGCTTGCCTCTACAAAATGAAAATTTTATTGTATGAAGGTAGGAAAAATAGAAATACAAATAGGAATATTGTTTCGATTAATTATTAGTTTGTTGTCTCAATTGTTTAAGTATATATCTATACCACATAAAAAATACATAAGGCTTTCGGGTTTTTTTCCATCCTTTTTTTTGCCCTTTTTTCCAGGTTTTTTTATCTGCTTTTTCGTCACCATTTTCTTTACGTCACTTTTTTTAGCTTCCGGGTTTTTTTTGGCCTTCTTTTTCTTTTTTTCATCCGCTTTTTTCGTCGCCATTTTCTTTACATCGTGGGTTTTTTTTCGCACGTGGCAAGGATTCGGTTTTTTATCCGTCCTTTTTTTTGTCACCAGGCCGAACCCTAGCATCGCCGCCGCCATGTCAATCTTCCTCCACATGTGTTTCCTCCCTCAATTGATTGCAAAAATCAATTCCTCACTAATCCCTCATCATTTTTTCCATGATTTTCCCTTTCAATTCGGCTTTAATTCACCGGATTTATTCTTCATTTAACAGTCCACTGTTTTTATCCCGAGTTTTGTGGATTCATTCCGATTTTGATAAAAACGAAAAGAGAAGATCGAGTAGATCAAAAGCCCTCAACCAATTTTGGAAGATCGAGAAAGATTCGACTGGATTTGATGGAGAGGACCGGCTCCGATATTGTACGGACATGGGACGGTCTTCCGGAGGTTAAAGACGACAATTGGCTATGTGAGCTGGGCCTGCAGCTTCACTTGTGGGCTGGGCCAAAAAGAGACAGGTCAAGCGGAGGGAGGTAGCGGACTAGGCTAGGGCTGAAAAAAAAAGGAATGGGCTTTCGGCCCAAAACCAAGGAAGGAGTATAATGTATAGCGATCCAAAAACGTATTTACCCGTCACAACGCACGGGCATTTTTTCTAGTAGTCTATAAATAAACATAAATTGCTTAAAAGCATATACTGGGCTTGCAAGCTTTAGCTTTGAACATGTCCAACCTATATACTAAATCACATGTATAAATTATTCAAGGAAAAATTTTAGAAATCACCCCAAATGTCACTTTGAGTTTGAAATTCCCCTATATAAGGCAGTTTGTTACAAGTACCCTTCCTAATTCATCTTTGTTTGAAAATCCCCCAATTATCATTGCTCACCCATTTTTGTGGCCACAAACCTCGCATGCACTCACAAAAACAGTAGTAGGTGAGGAGCCATAGTCATTACTCATATCGGTCAGGCCTTTATGATACGACCGTGGCATTCCTGGTGATGGTGCCCAGCATGTCATTGGACGGTGTTGGTTATGAGTCATCGCTCTTGGATATCTTGATCACTAAAAGATGAGTTGTTGCACTTGCCTCCTGGGGTCCAATGGTGGTTGGTTTTCTTAGTTGGATTCTAGATAAGAATGATGAGCTTGGTGCGATACTCGGTCGCTGCTGAGAAAGAAGATGAGTTTGGAGACATGTACATCAAAAGATGCGCTAAGTTGTATAACACATGTGAAAAGAGATAAAAATAACAAGGAAACAACAGCAATTGGGGGATATTTACAATAAACCGTTTTATAGGGGAAATCTTAAACATATGTGATATTTGAGATGGTTTTTACAGTTTTCCCCATTATTGAGGCCTTAACAAAATTAACGTGTGGTCCCGGCCGTATGGTTTATTTGAGCAATTACAACCGATGATCTAGCTAGTTTCTCCATCAACACAGACAATCATTAAGCCTCTAATGTAGGTATAATATCTTTGTTTATGCTTGCTACCTACACATGGAAAATTAGATGAAATTGAAAAAATCTACGTACTGAACGGCTGCGTCGTTGCCACTCTTATCATACCACGTTTAATTTCGTAATTAACTCTGATTGGTTGTGACAATGACAGGTAGTGCCAAAACAAAAAAAAAATTCCACTCCCAAAGAAAATGAATCGATTTTTCCCTTTGTTTATTTGCATGCTTTGGACTGAAATACATAGAGAACATATAAGTCGTCGTCGTATGTGTGTGCTCTTTTTACCGGGAATACGAGTATATGACCGAGTCAGGCTCTTGAATTACAAGACCACAAAAACTAATGGGGACAATAATATGTTCCTCCTCATCGGTTGTGATGCTGATAGGGATGATGGGAGTAGTTTTCACCATGTGCAATTTTGTCCTTTTACCAGGTTTTGTCTCTGCAGGCATTAGTTTTTTTAGATAATGAAAATAAATCTCGGCCTGCAGGCATTACTCGTAATTAAGCTAGAATTAAGGCAATTCCTTTAGTCAACAAAATAGGATCATTTCTAACTTGTAAAAACAATATTTTTCATGACATTGCATGGATTGATAATTATTAGCTCAGCATATGTTTTGCACCTTGAATCGGCTGCCAAGTAAATTTTGGTTCACAAAATATTTGTAGAGAGTGTCAAGCTCCTTAATCTTCCCCTAGATAAACCATTCATTCTTAACAAGGACACTCAGTACCACACTGTCTCTGTCATCATCCGAACCATCCATCGGTTACAATCTAAAATTAGTGCATGCATGTACAGTGTATGAGATAGCTACAATAATCTTCACAAATCTCTACATAAATTAAGGACAAATCAAAATCCATTATGTTTAAAGGGCGTACACAAGAGACGGTATGGCCTCATTCATTCGTCTCTACCTTTTCACGTATTTTCTAGTTTTCAAAAGACAAATCATGTTTTTCCCTCTCTTTTTTCTCTATTATCTATATCATCAAAATAAGTACTACTCGGTTAACTCATCACGTATAAGTAGTTTTTGTGTTTGGTCACATGGATCGTTTATATGTAAATTATTGTACATGAATGGACTGCCTATTACTTCGTTTAACTTGTTGAGGAAACAATTAAGAGAGTATCTAAAAAACTGCCGTAAACTTTTTGAGTGAAAAATTTTCAAATATAATTATAGTATAATTAAATTGTAATTACAGTATAACTATGTTGTAACTGCAATGTAACTGTATTAAACTACATTGTAACTACGATATAACTTATATAAAACTTATATTCAACTATGATTTGATTGGTTAGCGCCAGGATCTTACACGTGACATATATGAAAAAAATTTCTAGTATTTTTTTTCATGCACAAATCTCGACGCAATCCGGTAAAAATCTAAAAGTTTGAAGGCAAAAAACTTACAAAAATTTTCTAGCAATTCTGAACAAATAAACCCTAAAAAAATAGAAAAAATAGAAAGAGAAGGAAACCCCTTTGGAGGAGACCGAGGGAACGGTGTAAAGGCAACACACAAACTTTGGATTGAATCTATACTATTTATATATAGTTGATGTCTACTAACTCCTAAACCTCAACATGCAAGTGTGTCCATCATCACCCACTAGCAATTATTATCTTGAGTATTTTAAATCACATATAAGTGTGTCACATCATCACCCACTAGCAATTATTATTTACAGTATTTTAAATATCATGTAAACATAACATATCATTTATAATTTTGTTGTATTTTTAAAACTTAATATGCAAGCAATGTTAAGTCGTTATCTCCATGTTATTTTCACATTATTTAAATATATACATCTATCATTTTTATAATGTATAACATACATTCATCTACATATCTCGTAGCAAAATACGGGGTATTAGTATTACTAATGAAGGACACAAAAGATTACCAAACCTCAAAAGTTGAGATGGACAACACTTGTGACTTGTGTCTCATTCGAATTTGAGAAGAGTTGGATTAGAGCTGGAAACAGAAACTTGCGTGCTTAGAATGAATCTATAAAAGCTTAAAAGCATGAACTTTTGAGCTAGATATATAGTCCCACTTGGGTTAGTGCCAGGGGTTGCATTAATCAGCAGTTCACGGCAATCATTATTGTCTCCAGCAACCAATTTCTTGGTGTTTTTGCCTCTGCTTACTTCACTCGGCGTGCTAAAAGACAAGGATAGTTTGAGACGGAAGAAATAGTTAGTTCTTAAAAGGGATTATACATGAAAAAATATGAATTGGCCGATGTAGCACCGGTTTAAATTGAATTAACCTCCCTGGGAGCAACCAACCCCATGCAGAATGCCACTCAAGTTCTGAAATTGGCATGGTTTGATTTGAGAAGAAATATGTCTTCGTAATATAATATTCCCTCTATTTTTTTAAATATGATGTTGGTTAGTTCAAAGATGAAGAATAAACCAATGTCATATAAAAAAATGGAGGGAGTAATATGTTTAGAGGAAAGTAGATTTTAAGACCCCAAGAGGTTCAAACAGTTGAGAAATTTTATCACAATAAATAGACGATGTAGATGTATTGTGAAATTTGATTGCAAATTCAATGTACTCTATAAAAAGTTTTTGACTTTTGTTTCTGCACGTGTGGATCGAATCTGATCATGCATGTCAATTGAGGGGCATACATAAGATTTACTCCTCGTGAAGTTAGAAAGAGAGGGTAAAAGAGCCCCTGCCCTGCGAGCACGCAAGAAGCGGAGCCTGCAAAGGTGACGAGGACTTGGCGTGTGAATAAGGAGGCAAAAGATTTCCAAAGCTCAAAGGTCATTCGGGAATCTGCGAATTATTGGCCAGTTGGGCTTGTCGTGTACTCTTACCTCAATTTATACAACAAAGAGGAAGCTTTACCAAATCTTGTGAAACAAAACAAAATGCTGCTAATCCTGACATGGTGCACTTGTGCACAATGGGGAAAATATGGCATCGTCGTGGACGGCAGCAAACCAATTTGATACTATAATTCTTACCGCGGCTCATGTTTTTAACACAGTAGATGCCAGCAACGGCACCTTGTGAATCAGATGTACCAGGTGAAGTTCATATCTAAATAGTGACGACGCCTGGCAAGAAACAATTCAAACCTAGGAGAAGTTCAAACTGTACTCAAGCATTTGCAAACAGCTCACAAAATCGCAATACATTCTTGTTTAAGCAAGACGGGTCATTCTCAAAAAGCAATCTGACTGCAGTTTCAAGACATGTACATACATTTTCGTGTCTATGCAATCGACTGTATATAGTAGTGTAGAATGCACTGCTGTGCTCCCCTGGCCTCCTTGGGTTGAGATGATAGAACCGCAAATCTTCTATACAACCATCATATAAGCTGTTACAAAAAAAAAATGAAATAAAACATATTCTACAGCGTTTCTTACAAACTTCCTGGGCACAAAATCCCATAAATAACCTCTGGCTGGGGCCATTGAATCTCCGTACATCAGATTGGGAAGGGCAAGCTTACAAAAACCGCAAGGCGCTTCGGTCTCCAAAGGCTCAGCCGTTGAAACTACAACTGCTGGGGTTTTCAGCTAAAAGCTATAGATGAACTGATCAGTGTGCAATCGGGCTTGAATATTCGGGTCCGCTCTCCGAAGAGGTTATGCTGGATGACCCTGCCGATGTCACGTTGCTGTGTGAACCATTCCTTGTGGATTTTGGTTGGAGTTCCATCTCTCTTTGCCTCTCTGGGGCTGCAGGTCTCTGCCCCTCATCAGCCAATCTCTTCAGGATGTTCATTATCGTGGGAACGAATTTTGTTGACAGTGAAAGGACAGCTGGAAGCTGCATACAACATTGCAGGCATAAAAACAAGTATCAGGCAAGATGCTCTTTAGGAAGCTTGAAATATATACTAATGGCAATGTGGCTTCAATACTTACGAATCCATTTTGGAACTCCTTGGCAATGTCTAGCTGTACCCACATGGCTTTTCCAACAAGGAAAACAACAAATATGACTCCCAGGTAAAGGGGATTCCTGCCATTAAATAGTACTCAGTACAGTCAAACACGGCGATAGCTTATCAAATGCTTGTGCATGATTCAGTAGACAGAAGGAGATACTTTAACAATGTCATGAATTCGTTGAATCCAAGGATAGCCATTGCAGCAAGTGCCCATGGAGGTGGCAGCCAGTTGTTGTTCCTCTTATTTGCTTCCTGATGAAGGAAAAAGTAAAACAGTTAGTGCTTACAATCATACATCATTTTATACCCAATAGATCAATCCCAGTCCACAATGTTTCAAGTACCAAACGAAAATTACAGATTTCAGTTAACAGGATACCTGAGCAGCTATGGCCTGAGTTACAGTATATTCAGTTTCAGCCTTAAATTGCCTCCACAAAGATTTGCACTGGACAGGTGTAATTAAAGTTTTCTCCTCTGGAACCTGCTAGTGCAAATGGCATTTACTTAGCAAAACATATGGTTCATGCTGAAAAGAAGTTGCTGATAAGGATAAAAACAAAGGGTAGCTTGGGCAGAGAAAAATGATAAACATTAAGCATAGCGCAGAGCTTCCTTACCCTTTCCCATGAGCTGGAGGCAAGTGGATCGAACGATTGGATGCTCCTATCTGTAGTCCCTGGCCTTGCTGTGTCAACTAGAGCAAGGGACAGGGTGTTCTCAATGTTGTCACCATCCTCGTCCAATCGAATTGCAGCCATTGTAGAAAGCAACTTCATAGACTGTAATGCAGAAATAGAGAAGTTGATGGATTAGTTATAGAACCAATCCATTTGTGTTTCAAATAGACACGGTATTAGCATTTGATATACAGCTGAGCGAGCAGTTTTAGTAATGGCTTTTATGTCCTCCTTTCCAGTCCACACTCTTGGCATTGAGTCAGCATCACGGCTGAATAGTGTTGAGAACCTTCATGTTTTTCATCAAATTAGTCTGTGAAAACACATATCATTTGAATCAACATTTGGTGTGCAGCTTACCTGTCCTTCATCCGAATCAAGACCCTTGCAGCTTCCTCTTTTGCCTTTGATTCAACAACACTCCTTCCATGACTCTCCAGCTTTGAAAGTAATTCTTTCTGAGTCACCTCATCAAGCTCAAAAGATGCCATGGCAGACTCAAAACCCGAAACAGCAGATTTTGTCTCGCGTTGAAGAAGCTTCCTAATTGCTGGCCAGGTTTCTTCACTGGCTGAATCTAGAAGAGCTTCAACTGGTTCTGCCAGCGCTTTGGTAAGTTGTCCCTAAAATAACACATCTCAAATAAGATAATGGTTTGTTTCTCTTGACAACTATACCAACCATTTGATTAGATAAACATAAGCAACCTCGTATTTGGCACAAAGTTCAGATAATCTTTTGGCACGAACTGATGCCACATGCGCCTCAATGTCCCGCTTAAGCTTATCCTTAATTTTTGATGGGTCCCATTTCACTTGTTGGATAGCAGCATCTGTCAATGGATACACAAATATATCATGGTCATCAGATACTCCACATATGCTTTTGTGCAGAAAAAGGAGTGGAGTGCAACATATACCATCTGCGCATAAGAGTTTACTCATAAATTCATGTTCATTAGCAGCTAATATTATAGTTGATGTTTTACTGACTGCTTCAGTACCTCAAATAATCAAATAGTGACAAATGCTTTAAAAAGCAGAAACATCAACACAGCAGACCGTCATTATTTCATTTGGTAACCACCTTCATATTCCCAGTTTCATCCCTGCCTAAGTTGGGTGCAATTTACATGCAAAAACAAGAATTGTACCTGGTCCTTTTTGAGATACCAAAACTAGGTTTCATAATGAAATTGGATCCATCAGGAAAATATCGAGTAGCTAGTAATGATTTGGGCTCTCAGCAGATGACTGAATCAAAACATATATTGCTTTTGGAGTTCACTTTGTGACTTTTTAGCATTGAAAGATGCCAACTGGATTGTTTTTTATGTTATAATGATCTAGCTAGCTTCCACTCCAGTTCAGGGCAACAAAATCAAAAGTACCCAGTGTTAACTTACAGGTAACCAACATAACTACAACAGTGGATCACTATTCTGTAGATTAAAATATCATGCAAGGAACATTCTGAAAACATACCTTCAGATCCTTTGTCAAACCTCTCCAAGAAAGCCTTAGTACAGTCACGAGCAGCAACAGCAAAACCCTCCTTTTCTAGGGACTTGTCAAAGGACTCCTTAAATGCTTCTAAAGTTCTAGTCCGTAAATGATCCAGAAGATTTTGGTATGCAGGGTTGACAAGCTAAAAGGCAAGGAAACATTGGTATAAGAACAAATCAATATAATAATATCAGTAAATAAATGCACTAACATGGAACAAGAACTAAAAAATCGGTAGAACATGAGGCAGGATCAGTATTTTTTTTCCATTTGGATAATGTAACATAACTACAAAAATAATGTAGTGGAAAATGAATACACAGCATTGTTCATGGATTTGATATTAACTTTTCAGTTTTCTATAAAACACTTCCCCTCTTCAACTTATCTCAGAAGATATGGTAATCGGTCATCAAGAAATGAACATTGTGATTTTTGTTCCAGATCAAATCCAAGATTTTGGTACGGTAAACAAAGATGGTACTGAACCTTGACTGGTTCCATGGCAAAGATCTCAAAGTTGGAAAATGCCATCACGTGTCATTGACATGTTCGCCCAGGCCCTTGTCATTCTTACAAGTAATCGTATTTTCTGTATGCGATGGTACTTACCTAATACTCTCTAAATTTTTCAGCCCTATTTCAACTCTTGGTTGAACATCATGTGCAGAGAGAAGAATGGCAATTATAATGTGATAAAACAAACATAAAAACTCAAAGGAAGTATGGAAGAACCTGCAAAAGTTTAGACTCAAGTTGGTGCCTTTTCGAAGTTCTGACACCTTCATCAAAATAAATAGCCTCCATGTCATACCTACAATTTAAAGAAAAAACACCATCATAGCTTGTTCTTGCCTAGCAAACCAGGTAAATTTGCAATATGTGCTTTATATACAAGTTTTGTTTGAATCTGGTGTGCATTCTACAACCTCAATTCAAATTTAATATGTTTTCTCGATGTTTCATTTGAACTTGATGTGCTTTGTACAAATTATTTTTTGTAAAGAAGTAGTTTGGTTTCCAAGCTCAAGACACATTTGGGCAAGCACTTAATCCATCTTGATGAGAAAAGTTTGCTTCTCACAGCAAAAAAAGGAACACATGAGTCTAAATAAGGGCCTGCTTCCACTGGTTTAGATTAATTGGCCGGTTCCAAGAACTATACCAAAAACATGTTATTATGCTTTTGGCTTAGATAAAGTTGGTGAGAATCAACATCGCGAGGGAACAAACTGACCTAGTCTACACCATAAAGTATGAATAGTAAAGAGCAGTAACCAACCAGTCCCCCATGAGTTATGCAAATCTTGGGAATATCATAGCCGGAATAAAAAAAATAGTATTGGTCAAAAGGTACTGATGAACTCACTCTGATAAGCATCTGTCAAGAAGGTTGCTGATCTTTTTCCCAAACCCAGGCACGTAATCATTTTGAACAGCTTCCTCAAATTGTTGCCACTCCTTTTAAATATAAAACATATAAAGTATCAGCTGATTTCTTCGATCGAATTAGTGTAGGTCAAGCATAACATGTATTGCAATCACCTCATCAGCTGTAAAACTGGCCATTTTCTCATTACCGATTTCCTCACAGCGTACAGTAGCGACCATAACCTGAATTAAATGCACAAAAGATGTCAACATGCATAATTTTGATAACTCACTACTGAAAGGTGCAAGGATGCTTACTTTATGAGCAGGTAGATCAAGGTCTTTATTCTCCTTAATGACCTTCCAAAATTGCTGTGAACTGAAAGAGAAACCAGATGCAGGGACAACCCCCCGCCGATCTCCAGCAAGTCCACCAGGAGCAATAGAATGTTGGAACCTATCTCTTAAACTGGCAACCTAGATAAATTAATTTGTTATCAGTCATACGATTCTCAGAAGATCAGTAACAAGCACAGATTCATAATTAACGCTTAGCAATGCCAACCTGCTCTTTGAATAACTCCTCCTTTTCCTCATAACTAGATAGGGCCACAACTTCGACCTGCATGGAAAACACACTTGGCAGTAAGAAAATATAGAATATAACTAGGAATATTGAATTGTGGATTTTACATTGAAAAATTCACTCAGTGGAGTTTCCTTGTGGGCATGGGGTTTAGGGACACCATCCCATATCTGCAGCAAGACAAAAAGATTAGCGTATTGAAAATGGAAGAAAGGTCAGGCAGATAGGAAAAGAGCTCTCAAGTAAATGCATACCTTCTGAATATCTTCCCTTAGAATTGGTTCAAGATTTTCCAAAGGTGTCTGTTGTAAACCGAAATGGGCACATATTAGTTGCAGTATATAGATTTAGATTTGGAGTTCCATAGTAGGATTGCTGGTAGTTGCTCAGGAAACTAACAGCCCAAATTGCACCCTAGCAAGCCCTCACCTTTGATTTATCACGAATAACAAACAACAATGTCGTTTTACGTGGACTGAACAACCTCATCATAACCTATTCAGGTTGACAAAGACACAAGGATATTATATCTTCCACGCCGCTGAAGAATAGGAAACAAAGAAAATAAGCCCATGTTTTAGCATTACAAACTGACCTGGAAAACAGTTTTCAAAAGAGGCTTGTTCGCAGCCTGTTCTCTACCAATGTCATGGCACCACCTGTGGAAGAAAATATTAAAATTCACTCATTGCACTGTTCAATTTAGGAAATAATAGGTCCAATGCACATTATTCAGCAGAACTTACATATTGATCAACACAATATCTGAAACAGCCAAAGCAAACAGTGCACTTTGCTTTTCAAAGGCTGTGTCATCCTGAAACATCAGTGAATTAAAGAGTTATTGTGAGGCAAAAGGTCAAACCAAAAAAAAAAAGTAACTAACAGTAAAGTGCCTTTTCACCATGTACTTTGACCCAAGAACAACAAGTTTATCACATAATTTCACTTAAGATATTGTAGCACAAAACACCAGCACTCCAAAGCGTGTCCTTGATTAAGACTACTAAATAGCAAAGGCATCCTGCCTTCTCCAATGGATCTCTCTAATAGTTTGAGCAAAGAAACAGGCTAACTGTTGCAGCCGTAATGCATTGGAGGCAAGGGGAGAGAATCTCAAGATGAGGGAGGAAAAACCATATAGTAGGTACGTAAGGCAGTTCACTGATACGTGAAATCCACGGACCAAAAGTCCCCATATCATTACAATGTGCCATTTGTTGTTTACAAATAAGTCAAAGCCAATGGCAGGAAGGTAGACAAATCACAGATGCTACTGCTTTATGACAAATTTTCCCTAAAGATGGTGTTAAGTGAATACAAGTGCTTTATGAAACTTGGATCAAAATATCCAGCATGAGCAAGTTACTCAACAGATAACAAACATCTCATAACCCTGATGCCCATTAGCAGTTGAAAGGATCAACATGAGAAAATTTCAGCTTAATCTTGTGGGCTATATAATGAAGAAAATGCAATGGACAATACTAAGATTATTTCACAAGCTATGCCACTACATATCTACTTGAACTACACGTCAGAAATAAGCAAATATGAAATCAATGGAAGGGTTAAGTTTATTAGCTTATAGACTGGCTAATTTGGATGGGGCCTTGCTAGTACAGGACACTCCTTAACTCTGTACTGTGAGATACACAAAAATATTCGTTTCAACAAACAATTGGTAAAGTAAACTGAAGTATGTATCCCTCACACTAATCAGGAAAAACAATTGTTTTTTTATTACCTCTCCCCTCTCTCGACCATCCGTGCCTTCCAAATCCATTACAAGAGTGCATG
This sequence comes from Oryza officinalis, assembly GCA_008326285.1. NCBI lineage: Eukaryota > Viridiplantae > Streptophyta > Magnoliopsida > Poales > Poaceae > Oryza > Oryza officinalis. The sequence continues at coordinate 35,218,589 of BDMV01000001.1, read as the reverse complement.
GTTCAATATTATGGGCCTTCGCCAACCATATACCTTTGGTAGTCTGTGACCTGAAGAATTCACAAAATGGTAGTGAACTTGATTTAGAATAAGAACCAATTCCATCAAAACCAATAAAGTTTCTTCTGAGAAAAGGCATGAACTAAAAGCTACAAAGGAATGACAACATGCCTTCCTTTGAAGGCATCCATTTCCCTGAAATTGGTGCGGAAAAGGTGATTTAAAAGTGTGCTCTTTCCTGTAAAAACAATGTAAAAAGAAATTGATGAACAATGGTGCTGGGATAAAATAGATTATTCATTGAAAACAGATAAAGCAAATGATGAAAGGAAAAAAACACCATACCACTACTTTGTGGACCCATTATTGACACAACAGCATATGAAAGCCCACATTCGCCCATTTTAACTTCCTTCATGAAGTTCTCCAATCCAGAAACATTGAAAACTCCATCTCCGTCAATAAGCTGTGTTGAAAAACAGGCATCCATTTCTGCAAGACAAGTATTGAAAAATCACTAGTAAGCTCTTGAGAGAAAATGATATAACCAAAAGCAAATGAGTAAAACATGTTTTCCAATGCATAACCCCTGAAAGATTGTTGCAAGGACCAAATGGTAGAAAATAAACACAGGTTAAGCAAGCTGCTTGGCTGGTGTGATATCAATGATAAAAAAAAATAGTTCTTCTACACAATACCATACAAAATTACCGTCATCAAGCATAGCATTGTAAGAAACCGACTGAAATATTGATGAAACCACGAGCATTAAATGGGGAGAGAGCTCAGAGCTGTATGAAGTCCAATTTTACTTTAATGTACTTACTAAGGGGGGCAAATTTATGGGTGCGAGCTTCCCTTTGGCCGGGTGCTCTACTTAATTATTACTACAGATCGCACACTGTACAACCTCGCATCCAACCACCCCAAGTGATACTACTCGTTACCGTAAAACACGAATCACTCAATGGTAATCGCAGGAACTGGATTTTCTACGGCAACTTAGGACGATAGTGCCACCCCAAAGCATCATTAACCCTAGCCAAATCGTACGGCGCGGGAGATCACGGAATCGAGAGGGAGCAAGCTTCAAAAAAAGAAAAAAAAAAGAAATAGCTCGAGCTTTTCCGGCCGATCTAGCGGGCGATCCAAGCGAGCGCGGCGAGCTCCAGGTCGAATCGAGCTCCAATCCCCACCCAACCCTAAACCCCCGCACGGGGAGACCCAGGCTTGAATCGGCCCGGCCCATCGGTCGCCGCCACGAACCGCAGCGTCCCCCCGCCATCGATCCGACCATCCCCGCCGCAGCGAAACACGGGAAGGGGGGGACAAGTACCAACGGAGAAATCCAAATCGGAGCCCGGGGAGGAAGCAGGAGAGCGATCCGGGGCGGCGTCGATCGGATCAGGTAGGGGGGGAGATTTAGAGCGAGAGAAGGGGCGCACCTTGGAGATGGAGCCGGGGACCTCCCCTCCCGCGGCGGCGGTCGGCGACAGCGGCGGCGGTGACGACGGCGGCGAGGGAAGCGGGTGCGGGAAGGAGGGACGGGAGGAGCACCAAGGAAGGAAGGAAGGCGTGCGTGTTGGTGGTGGTGATGGGCTCTTTATTGAGAAATGGGTAATTGTAATTTTTCGAAAAGGTGTTTTATGAACAGTATGATTAGTTGATTTGGATTGATTTGGGAAGGGAAAAAGAAAGTATACCCTCTTTAAAAAAACAAATTAAATTGTTAGAGAGCGAGCCATATGGTAATTTTCGAAAAGATGTTTTATGAACAGTATGATTAGTTGATTTGAATTGATTTGAGATGGGAAAATAAAAAAATATTAAAGTATACCTTTTTTTGAAAAAAACAAATTAAGGTATACCGTTGGATGATACAGAGCGAGCCATACGGCACGGCCTACTCGTACACGTGTAATTCCGTGCGTATTAATGTCACTGCGAATGCAAAACATTTGGTTTATTCTTACCATGTTAATTTTGTGTCAAATTAGTACTAGTAGTTTATGTAAAATAATGGCACCATTTATTTAAATTTCGTCAGGCTCGCCGTCAAACGGAGTAGAAGTATTTTTTTTGTGAGATGTAATGATGTATGGGAAAGAAACTTTGATCCGTAGACACATTCCCCCGCGGGTGACGTGGCACGTGGGCCCACTCCCACCGACCTGAGGCCACAGGATAGGAAGCAAGGGATGAGGGGATCCCCTGCGGCCAGTAGATACGTTTGGATGTCACTTGTGATCATTCATCAGTTCACTGTACATGGTAGTGTACACTGTACAGTGTATACGCCCATGAGAATGAGAATGAGACTGACTGCATGGTCTGATGAGACTGACTGCACGGTCTGATGCGAGCCAGTCCTCTGATGCAGACAACCAAACGCATCCATAAGAATTATATGATTGGATGAAGGATGTAGTAATATAGAAAAAGGTTGATGCGAAATATTTTATCGAATAGGGGCAGGCTATCGTTACTCGCACCTAGCAATATCAGTTATAACTAATCAATTATTGGAAAAGAAGTGAAACCAAAAATTATTTATTTTTTCATTAAACATGATTGGTATATTGAATAGTTTTTATTATCCTACTCCGGCAGTAAGATTGCTGCAATAATCAACGATAAAGGAAACCGTGGTTTGAATAATCAAACACTATTAAGTAACTCTTTAATTTAAAGAAGTTCTTTAAAATATAGGATTCTTAAAAAACACATGATTGAAATACCATGACATGTTGAATCAAAATTAAGTATAGGACCGCTCAACTTTTATGTGTTCAGTGTCTTGAAGGAAAAATGTGAGAATTTTGGTGTTACATTTTGCTTAAATTAGAAAGAGATGACCTAGAAAGAGAACAAGACCGCGGCTCATGTTCATAATCCTATACAGTTAATGTATAGTACTTTTCTAGGAATTTAATTGTGATTAAAACAACGAAAACTTGAAAAAACCATCCTAGAAGTTATTTGAAGTTTGACATTTTACCATATAAGTCATTTTATTGTAAATGTCCACCCCTATTTGATTTTGTACAAAAAACCATCCTAGTGGGCACGTGCTTAATCAAAATCAGTCTGTTGTCGTTATGACAGGTTAAGCTATCCAAGTCAATTTGGTCTAAGTGCTTGCATTAGACTTATTCTTCGTGATTCATTGAATTTTTCATATAGAGAAATTGGGTACAACAATGTTTAAGCTCTCATCAGTAATTCTATTTGTGGAATCTCTAAAAAAGTGGACTATACTCATAGAAATATTTAATTTTGGTAAAGACCACGTTGACGTCTCACAATTTATAAATCCATATCGATTCGGTTAAACACGTGCGTTAGAGTGTTTTTGCAACAAAACTGAGATGAGGGTTGGTATTTGTAACAAAATGATTTATAGGATGAAATTTCAAACTTCAAGTAACTTTTAGGTGGTTTTTGTAATTTTTCCTTAAAACAACCTCTAGAACTCCTTGGGAACAAACATGCAGAAATATAGATATAGAAAAATACATGACAGATAAACACATGCAAAATAGAAAGTTGTGAAAAACTAAAAAATACCTTTCAATATATATATATATATAGACACGCACGCACACACGTAAAGGTGAATTCTTGTAAGGTATATCTCACGTTGAATTTCTCTAAGGATAAAAAAAATTCTATCGAGAACCAGTCCTACAAAATCTTTTTTCTAAATCATTCGTTCAGAATAAATCATATGAAAATCTTTACGAGGATTAATCCACCTAGTATTTCACAATCTAAATGAGACAAGTAGTCGTCGCAACGCTTTTGAGTAAATAGTGACTTAAAAACAAGCACTGAGTTGCGTTGAAAAACATTTTTCTAAAAATAAAAGAAAACCATAAGCAACATGCATAGAACAATGGTAATAACGTAGAAAAAAAATCAGTTTTCTGCTGAATCTCTGGTAGTCAATATCAAGATTCATCAAATAGTCTTGAATGAAATGAGGTTACTGTCATCTCACGATAAAACATCAAACCGTTTTGGATGAAGTTATCGTCACCCTTCGATAAAACGGTTATCGTTATAACCACACGGTAAATATAAGTTTACCATGATTTTAAAATTAAAAAAGTTATCTCATATGATAATCACACGGTTTTATAAACGCAGATCAATATCAACAGGGTCTCGGAACCTCAATTGCTGGCCAGCTCACAATTATGATGATCCGTTAATTCCAATGTAAATGGACCAATTATGATGAACCTGCACGTACGGTCGGTGACACCAGGCACAGAAAATCCCGGGAGGCATGGCACGAGTGGAGAACCGCTCACCGACAGATGGGACCCACCCCGTCAGGGGCCCACACGTCAGTGACCTAGGCCGTGTGCAGCCAGAAATCAGATGTACATAAAAAACGTGACAGGAAAAAAGATCGGGGTCGTTGGCAGGGAGAGCCGAAAGGTAGCCGGCCACCCAGGCGCCGCCCACGGGATGACGTGTCAACCCAACTCCTTTTGCGACCGCGCTTTGGGCTGGCGACTGCTTAATTAATCAACGAAGGTTACTTTTTTTTTCTAGAAATTAAGGAAAATGACATGATTTGTATTGGTTCTAGCAGCTTTATCTTTCTCAGAATTTTTTTAAAAATAATCTAGATTCTCACCAGCTTCAAAGATTCTATAACTATAGAATTTAAAAAATTAACTGAAAACTAAAAGCTGAGTTTATATTACATAACCCAAAAAATAAACTAAAAGCCGAAACTGAGAAGATCCTTATAATAGTAAGCTTTCAAATAAGGCCTGAATACTAAATAGAGAGATTAGGCAAAATATCATTCAAAACTGAATTCAATCTAAAAATATTAGGTTTCTTAGCTCTTCACTTTTACTTATAGTTATTTTTCTAAATTCTATGACTATATAATAAAAAAATATAGCTGAGAGTTCAAATTATTTGATGAGCTAAAAATTTTGGAAGAAGTCGTAGCCTAGGGTATGTTTTTTCTCTCCTTTTTAACTTCTATTCTTGTTTTCCGCCTACATGCTTTTCAAACTTTTTTTTTAAAAAAGAACTATAGTAAAGTTGTTTTTAAAAAAACATATTAATTTATTTTTTAAAATTATTTTAAGCTAATACTTCATAGTCCATCACTTCATTCTACATATCGAAAGGAAAAGTTTCCCAACCCATAAAATACAACACAACATAAACCTCTCAAACATGGCCTAGCTAGGAGTAGCAAGTTGTGCAAAATGGATGGCATGATCAGTTGCCCGAATGATTGCATAGATCTCAAGCGATTAATGATTGAACTACCTCCTTTGGATCCCCCATAAAAGCCAACGGTAGATATATATAAGTAAATCTGGCCTGGGCACCAAAGAGGCTGCAGAGGGATGAAACAACTTTTGATGACGGTACTACCAGGGGACCATACAATCCATCCATTTTCCATCATATCGATCCTTGCATAGTTGTTGCATACTTTCCCCTCTATTTGACAACTTTGCTGCATAAACAATTGCTTGCTAATCATCTCTCTTTGGTCTTAAGCTAGCCTTCTCCACGTAACCGGGGCTAATATAATACTGTACTGCTACAGCTAAGTACGTCGTTAATCACTACCGGTTTGCTAGCTGCTCATGGTTAAGCAGAAAGGCTATCTTTGAGGTTTTTGACCAGCCAAAGCGAGCTGTACAACACTCAGTCAACCAGGGCATGCGGTCGGTCAAACCAACAGGCTGGAAACATTCGTCGTCCATTGCTTGCGAAGCTGCGAGCCCAAAGTGTAAAAATTCTTCGGAATAGCATCCGGTTAGTTTATAATTATAGCCTACTAGGACTTACTTACAAGTTATGTTGTCTAGTACGATTTATATATAATTAAGACATACTCCTTTCGTTTTAAAATATAAAAAATTTTAGATGGATGTGATATATCCTAATATTACAAATCTGAACAGAAAACATGTCTATATTCATAGTGCTAGAATGTGTCATAATCATTCAAAAATCCCTTCTATTTTGGAACGAAGGGAATATGTAATAAGAAATCAGATAAGAGTTTTATACTTCCATTTTTAGCTGTCAAAAAGGGAAAGATTAATAAACTTACAATTCATAAAAATTTACAAAGGTACATGCAAAAGTATTCAAACTTGGAAAAAAAATCAAACTAAATATAACAACAAATACTGCATTTAAAGTACATTGCATAGCACTGTAGTTTTAGGCTTACGATGTGTAATTTTAGGTGACTAAAGATTTATAAATTTTTAGACGCCTAAAATCTAGCAATTACTTTCAAATTTAAATTGGGCTATAACTTATAAACCATAGCTCAATAAAACAGGCTCTCCTTATCCGACTATCAAATGTTCTTGTTTTTTTGAGATATCCAAGCTTACTATCATCTCCTCAGTTTCTTTGTGGATTGGTGTACATCAGACGCTCATCATTTGGAACGTAATGAACGATCATCCCACAGCTGATGTGGCGAAGTTAATCGTGTTGCAGCATCATCGTCCCGTCAAGTTTTTTAAGACCCCGATTACATCATGTGAGGAGGGACAATGGACCAAGATCGATGACAAGGCCGCCACTCCATAAGGGATTGAGCGGAGCCAACAAGCCACCGAGTGGTTGAGGTGAATCGTGATCCACATAAAGGTTCTCGTTCTGATAGTTGATTGTCATGACATATTGGTGAGTTCCCCGTACTACACTAGCCTCGTGGCAGGCTCTCCCATTCTTCAAATCCTACATTGGCCCCTACTTTGATGGTGTTCATATATAACACCGTTTTTTTGTTGTCTTTACTTCCTCTGTCTGCATGTTCAAAACTTTTTGGTTTTACATTCATGAACCAAACTAAAACATGAGGAATCAACTGTAAACCTCGGCATCTAGCACAGTGACAAATGACAAGCACATGAGCATGGGAGGAAAAGGGAAGTCGAGGGAATAAAAGCAATTGAGCAAAGGAGACGGGCGTGTGCAGACAAAAACCCCGATGAGTGGCATCAGATCAGATCGGATCAGATCAATGCACCATTGTCATGTGTGTAGGAGTACGCAATACAGTGGAAAATTAAGCTTTGTGGGCAGCACACGCATTTCTAACGGGCGCGGCGTCCTCTCGCGACGACAAGATTATCGTGGTCAGCAACACCTGTCACGTGCACAACTGCTACACCGTGCGTCATCTCCCAAGGCACACCATCACCGTGCCTCGGGATCAACAATCTCAAACACAAGCAGTTGATAGATTTAAAAGTTTAATAATATAGCCAACTACTAGCTTCAAAAATTAAAATATCATTTATAGCCAACCTAATAACCCACTCATATAATAGTTAGTTGTAGATATATACTGTTTAATTAATACCTAATCCATTAACCTCTATCACATAATTTATTGAAGCTCGTGTTGCAACTGGCTACAAATCTGTTGCCCGATTTTCTTCTCTCTCTCATTCACATAAACACAAATATGATGTAGCAACTTGTACAACCCGCTTACATCATCTTATTGTGCTCTCTCTAATATTTGTAGTATTTCAGCAGGAGTACTATTGAACTGGGTTTAGAGCAGGGGAGTTCGTGAAAAGAGACGTTTTTGAGTATCTTGAAACCTTAACTTTCTCAATTGAAAATTTTAATGATAACTAATAGGACCGTCGATTAAAAGCAAATTTAATAGTGTAACCAACTGCTAGTTCTAAAAGTTGACACATCATTTATAGCCACTTTAATAGTTTGCACATACAATAGTTTTATATAAATATATATTGCACCATTAATACTTGACTCACCTCTTCTGCACATACAATATTTTGAAACCCGTGCTGCAGCTAACTATAAATCTGTAGCATGCTTTTCTTCTCTCTTCTTCATATGTACTTGTATCTAACCTATAGTCTGCTATTATACTTGCTCTAAAAATCACTCATAAATCTAAAAAAATTGAACCATTAAATTACTTTAAGATTCTTGCACTATCCTCTAACCCCTAATCGCATCTTTCTTCTCCTTCTTCATCCTTGCCTGCGGTTATCACATGACGATATGCACGACCTCCCCCACCTAATGTTCCATCGTCGACTGGCCTCGCCGAATGACAGGAAGACGCCAATGACACCAGAGAGGCCCTTTTTTGCAGCATCCTCCCCTTTCCTCCTTCTCAACCCGACGACAGCGAGGTGCCACTATCTCGCCATCATTCCCATCTCCGGCGGCTCCCCACTACCTAATCCGCCACCACTAGCCAACGCTTCCTAACCACAAACTCGCTTTACCCGATGCTATCAACGTCGACTCACTGTCCACTACAGATCTCTTGGCTTCGGTGTCGCCGCGGCCTCATTGCCTGCCTGTTCCATGGCCCATCGTTGGGCCGCCATCTCACACAGTCATCCCTTTAAAGCCAGCGAACTCCCTCCTCCCCTCTTCCTGTCCCTCTCGTCCCTCTTTCCACCCCCACTACTTTAATTTGTAGGTCCTTCTCCAAAGTTTGGAGTATCGCTAGTGTCAAAGAAGAAGAAGAGGAGATCGTCGAATATGGAGAAGAAGAGCTTGGAGCACGAATCATAAAACACATTCGGTGGCCCAAAATCTATAAGATTTAGAGATGAATTTTCTGTTGACAAAAGATTAGCTATTTTGATAACTCTTTTGTAATAGGAATATAGAAATATTTAATCTTGAATTGACATAATGGCTCACATCTCCTCTAACAAGTAACAAGGGACGAAGAAGTAAGATAACATTAATGACTGCAATGTTAGATAGCGGAGACAACATCATAAATGTCTGAGATAATTTAAAAAATAAAAGTATTCGAGGTTTGTTTATTTTAATTGTAGGAATAGAAAGTTAGATTAAATTCTGTTTATTCTTTCAGTAGTAGGCGACGTATTCGTCAACAGCGAGATGCTCGTGGTGACTTTGTCAATTTCAAGATATGCCGACCTAGTTTTTTGAAATTGCTCATAGGAATAGGATATGCGTGTGTGTTCGTAGGAATGAGTGTGTGTGTTATGGACGTCTACATTTGTATCATGTTTCTCAAAAAAAAAAGATAACCATACGAAAGTGCTAGATTTTGTTTTACCAATGGCTACACAAGTGGATCGCCCTTAGGCATCTGGGCTGAACAAAGGGTCACATGCAACGTGCATCTTCGTAACGATCACGAATGAGTTTTCCTTTGGTTGTCAAAATAGTTTTACTCATTGATTGGGGTTGGTCTATTGTAGTCAACACCGACTTGTGGTCCAGCTCAATAACCATATATGTTTACAGTCACACAAAATTCTTGAGACAAGAAAAAAACATGAAGGAATGTTATGCAACATGAGTCAATATGTAATTTTAAATTCTTAGATAAAATAAATGAGTTTGTAACCTAGTGGGTTCGACTTCCCTTGGAAATGAATCATGGAGGACAGATCTGTGTGTCAAAGGGCAATGTTCATGTTTTTTTCGATTGTTTTTTTATTTCTTATATGCGGTGGCGGTATTTTTCTTTCCAGTCGAGTTTTTTAAAAAAATTCTAGAAAGACATCTACTCATAAATTGTTAACAATGAAAAATACCATTTTGATATATTCATTCGGGGGATTAATTTTGGCCGGACTTTTGACATTCCGGCAATTCCCGAAGATACAGTTCCATCTTTCTTCTTCTCTAACAAAGGCATGCCATCATACATATATATTGTGTAAAACGAGTAAATGACACGGAATAGTTTAATTCTCGAGCTAATACCTACAATGGCGGAGACAGCTCTCAGGTAAATCAGGCGATCATCCGGGCTTCACCACTGCCGTCTTCATTACCGTTAGTCATTGACACGTATAAAAATCAATCAGTCACCGAAAAACGCTACTAGTCGTTCGGGCTCTACGATTGTGCTGGCTTCGCCACTGAATATATATACTTAAATGGCATGAACAGTTTAATTCTCAAGCCAAAATACTGGTAAATTAAGAGAAAATCTAAGAAATACCATTGATAAACACTCAATTCCAAGAAATACCATCGAGAAGTATAAGTTTTATGAAATGTCATCGTACAAACGATTTTATTTTAGAAATGTCATCGCTGTTAGAGTTTCGTTAGCATCACTCCGTTAAGCGCTATAAGATGAACAATGCATTTAATGGTGTGGGATAGATAGAACCCTAACTGCGATAGTATTTTTGAAACAAAACCGCTTGTACGATAACATTTTATAAAATTTACACTCATCCATGATATTTTTTAAATTTAGATGTTTATCAATGATATTTTTTGGATTTTCTTCAACATTAAAGGAAGTAGTACGTACTGAGCATCGTCGATCTTAGCCGCGAAGGTACCAGCCTGGCAGCCTTCGCTCTTTCCGTCACGCAACTGTCTATCTGTCTGGTCGTGGATCTCCTCGGAGTAAAGAAAATGGAAAAGGAGATTAACGAGAAGGGCTGAAGGGCAAAGGCTTTTCCTTTTTAAGCAAGGAAACTTGACACCAAGTAATGCTAGAAGTGGTCTTTTACCCTTTTTTTTCTCTTTTCAGTTATTTATTTTTTTTATCTCTGTTATGCGATGTTGAGTGTATATACTCATGCAATCTTTGACTATGTATATCGAATCATAGATATAGAGGTCAGATTTTTATCCATTATCTTAAAAAAATAATGCTAGAAGACGGCTAAGTCCTACAAAAAATCAAAAAAAAAAAAGGAGAAGTACGCATCCATTTCTCGGCCGTAGAAAGTTAAGATGGAGCAAACCCATTTGCCATTGGTTTGTTTGCCCGTTTTAATTAGTTTCCAGGGCGGCCCAGGCAAATACTGGTTCAGTGTTGGGCTCCCAGCCGTCAGAGCCAGCCCAAACTGATCTGATTTTTCATGAGCTCTATGGGCTCAATCAGGGGGCCCATCTCAGACGGTCAGGTTATGACTTATATATGGGCTTAACTCAATGCATGCTCTATATTAAGTGCTACGCTTAAGAGGCCAAAATCTCCCTCTGCTGTCATTTGACTGGCCATATGTGTCTGAACTCTGAACAATGCCATTGAGTTTTATTAACAGCAAGCTCCAAGAGCTGCCCGGTAAGATTTTCAATTTTTCTCAAACAAAATGCATTTTTTAGGTCTGCTCCAAGACTCTGGTATTAAGAATTGGAGAAGAATATGTTGTCGATGGCTCTATACATCCCTAGCTCAGGAACGGACCCAGGGGTGTTTCGGGCATAATAAGGAACTCGAACCGTACATTGAAGAGGCGAAGGGCTCGGTTCACCGGTCCAACGGTCGAACCGGTGGGCCTTCAGTCCCACCATGGTTCATAAATATTAACTAAATTAGTATTTATTGGCTACCACAACAACGAGCTTAGCCTGGTGATGGGTGAGTTGCCATTCCAACCAACGGACTAGGGATCGATCCCCGCACCCTTGAGAAGTCCTCGGTTCAGTGGTTTCTCGTGAAAACCAACCGGTTGACACTGGATCAATTGCGTGAGCGGTCCTTGAAGCAAACCGAGCCAGTGAGGGTGGACACGGAAACACTCAAAAGTTTGGAGAACCAATTAAGAGGAATTAGGTATGTGTTTAGGCATTTAACTATGTAAATTTAAAAACACTGCACGAGAAGGTTGCAAAATAGACATGAAAAAGAAGCTTTTGTATGATGATTCTTGGTTTCTAGCCAAATTCTTGTCCTGGTCTCCTAATCAAATCCTTGCTAGCTGATGTAGAGGCCGGAAACTATACTTTTATCCGAGCACCGTACATATCATCTTTCGCCGAACATGAAACGGAACAGTCCCATTTCAACATAAACTGTTTCTACTAACCTTATTTTGCACATGAACAGAGATAAATCCCAACACCCTAGATCCTAGACGTTTGGCCTAAATCCCTAGTAAGGTACACCTCACATAATGAAGAGAGATTGCCACCCTGGGCCTGCAGGTCCTTACCCCCCAGGGACCAAAGAGGCAGGACGCCCGGCCTGCTTGGTTGGCTTCTGCACCCCCCTGATCGGTCCAAGCTCACCCTGCCATACTTGCCATCCATCCATGATCCATCCATCTGCCTCTGCCAAATCAAGGTCCCCATCTTTGATGCAAACTCCAAGATAGCCAAAACAAAATGAAACATTCCGAGTACTATAAAAGCTGGAGAAAACTGAGTAAATGCATCCCCCATCTCATTGCAAGCTCATGCTTTCAGGGCAGTGAGTAGTGACCAGTGTGATTGTTGTACTGTGTACTGCAGCACACACTATCCTGCAGTCATACTACTTAACTCTCCATTGGATTATTGCTCTGATGATCTGGTCTGATCTCATCTTGTGGTGAGGTGAGGCAGAGGCAGGGACCAAGAACACACTGGAAACAGCAGCTTAATTAGCCCGCCCAGCTTTTTCTCTGATGTGAATCCAAGCTCAAGATTAGTGGTGGGGGTAATGCATGCGTTGCAGATTTGCAGCGATGCAGAATTTGCAGATGCAGGCGACTGCATTGGTCCATTTCTCTGATCCATTGGTCGTCGGCTCGTCTCGTCGTCATCCTTAGCTTTTTCCAGCCCTCATGCTTGAAATCGATTGGATTTGTAAACGCAAGTGAGTAACGCATGCATATGCGGCCGGCTTAGCTTTGGGGACCAGGTGAAATAATCAGTGCCCTAGCTAGTTTTTCATGTTTGGATCGCAGTTAGTATTGTTCCACCGTGTCTGATCATTTCTTACACGCATTGATCGATGCATTATGACTTTTTGTTTATACTAGTTACTGTATTTGTTTCTGCTATATATATAACATACTGTTGTTAGTTCGAGTATCTACAGTTCCTTCCACGAATGCGTAAAAGAATCACACGTCATTCCAATTCTAATTAGATGAAAGCAAAGTTTGTATACCACACGAAACACCGAGGCAGGCAGGAAGGAATTAATCATGCGAACAAGAGAGGTTCACTAACTTGTTCTATACATGGGTAATAGTATTAATTAGCAGATAAATTAGCTAGCCAGCGACAGCATTAGGCATTAGCCATGGCTCTCTGTCTATATATGCATGAGAAATGGCCCCATGTTTGTATAGGTACAGTATCAAATTGGGCCGTTATTGCTGTGCACGACAACTGATGGATGGACACACTCCACCGGCCCGCCGGCTTATTCCGGCAAGCCGGCCGGTGGCTCGATCTTATCTACTTCTGTTTCCCATGCATCACTTCCTTAATTACCATATCATCTGCCAGTAATTATATACTCTTATATAAGATTAATGATAGCAAGAGAAGACTAGAATACCCTTATGAAATGTGATTTTGGTTATGGGTAAGTGGGTAGTTGGGAGTTAAAATAGATAGAAATTTAAATTAGAGTTGATGGATGTGACAAATAGTTTATCAAAATCTCTTATATCGTGAGACAAAATAAAATGAACAAAATCTTTTATATTATAGGACGAAAAAAGTATATATCTCAGTTGTTCTTTTCTTTCATTTCATTTCCCCATCTGTCAGAATTTCCTCTGTTTAAAACTTGGATCGATCGGGGTAGCAGAAAGAATGAGATCTCTGAAACCGCAAAATGCAGTAATTAAACTACGCCAACTTGGTGGAATTTTTGTAACCTTTTTACGCTGCACCAACCGGGGTTGAATCTTGATTGATTAGTGTCAGTTGATTGCAGAGAGAGACAGACAAGCGACAGATACAGCGGCCACCCGGTTGTTCGGAATACGTACAAAACGGACAGCTGATACGGGCGGCGCCGTCGTCGACGTACGTCGGACTCGCATGCGAGATACGACACGCTAACCAACCCA
>BDMV01000001.1:35028930-35204762 GCA_008326285.1 Oryza officinalis | reverse complement strand
GCTCTCTTCGTTTTTTTTTTCGAATCATCTTGAAACAAAATCAAAAACGAAAAGAAGAAAAAGAAGAAAAAAAAACTCTAGGCATGCATGACGCAGGTAACGTGTCTCGATCGATCCACCCCGGCAAAAAAGAAAAAAGTTGAGATAATCGATATCATGCGCAAACCACGCAGTTCAGATTTTCGGTTTTTCAAGGTATAGTGAAAAAAGGAAGAAAAAAAATCGAGATAATCGAAATCATGCACAAACCACACACTTCAGATCTTCGGTTTTTCGAGGTATAGTGGAAGCCTTAAACCTCTTTTAAAACGTAGGAATTTTAATATATGTTCGACTGTAAATTGATATATATATATATATATATATATATATATATATATATATATATATATATATATATATATTGCTAGGGATGTCGAAAACTTTCGATGCTTCGAACGGGATGTGTGTGCATGTATGTGCTTGGTATCATGCGCTCACAATTAAAGATGAAATCTTTGTTAGATTACGAGAATATGTATTGGAATGTGACAGTGACCTCTTGCGTGGTGGTAGTACTACTAGTATTAGCAGGCAAAGCAGGATAAGCTTTGAGTGATTAGGACATCACCTCTCCTAAAAATAAAGATGGTTGTGTGGTGGAAATATGTCACACTGTCACAGCAATTTCTCGGCGTAGTGCCAGGCATGCAAGGTCAGGTCGTTTTTGCGAAAGCTAATAACATAATCAAGCTGCCTATAGGCTTAGCATGAATGATGATGGTTCAGAGGAATAGAAAAGGAGAGGGCATCCAGCATCTACCTACAGAGAAAAGGTGAGCACATATATATACTCTAAGTTGTTTGTCCACTTGGTGTTATGCGAATTAATCTGGTCCAAATCAGGTCACCCGTTCTTCTTGCAGATACTATCTAGGTTTTCATTAATACATTTTCAAATCGTTAAATGATACGTTTCGTATGAAAATTTTCTATATAGATAAATCTATTTTTAAATTTATAATAATTAAAAATTAATTAATCATATATTAATTGCTTTCTTGTGTGTCGTGTCCTAGCTTCATCACCTTAATCCTCCCAGACTGTGTCAATTGGATCATGTTTAATGTTATCCCTGGCCTGACCTTGTGTCTGTGACAGAGGGAGAGGAGAGGAGTATGTGTGTCTGTGATAGTGAGTGTGTTTTTTGTCCACTTGCTTATTGCCTTTTTTCTTATATGGTGCCCTAGCGAGCTAGCCCGAATGATTGTAACGCTCATTTCGGCCCTAACCACAACGGCCTGATGGATGGATCTCTGACAGGTCCGGCTCTGCCAAGGATTCATTGTGCTTAGGAGCTGTGTGCTTGCCTTGCTCTAATGAGAGGCCAGCAAAAATAACCGTAGTCATGATCGTCATGAGTCTACCTATAATATCTATGATATGTGCTTGAGTTTTAATGGTTTATTTGTTGTCTTTATTTTATTGGTTAAGTAGAAGTTTTCAAGCAATATAGTTTATAAAATACAAATAAGATTTACAAGATACAAGAATTGACGATACTTATTTATCAATGATTATCATTATGGCTTTAGAGTTGAGAACTAGATCATAATTAGGAGGATCAAGCATTAGCTATTGCAGTTGATAATGAGATAGTATGATGTAACCAAAGAAGGAGAAACAAACATATGCAAGGTATAGTATTCAGATTTTTTTTTTTTACATCTCTCTCAATGACGCCAAATGTATTGAATTTCCGCCACGCCGGACGCTGTACACACGCCACAAGCGGGACTGCATAATTGATGCCACAGCTGATGGCCGGTTATCTCGATCAGACAACTAAAACCCACTAACATCGTGTGATAATTACACCTCCACAGTAGATGCCAACCCAAATCCCCCTCCTTATCCGCTAAACCACCGGTCCCCACCCACCCCAGCACGAATCTTGATGGCGCCGTAGCCGTCCATCCGCTCCTCGTTGCTACATTGGGCCCTTGCACATGTGCACACAAGCATACATTACTTACCCTTTCGTTCCAAAATATTCTTAAAATATAAAAAATTTAATTGAATAGAACACATAGATTTATAATATTATGATATATCTGATTCATTTAAAAAAATTATATTTTAAAACGAAGCGAGTATTTTTTTTTCGCTCGTAGCCACAGCCGTATCCGTATAACCTAGCTGTATGCGACGCCATGCCATGTACTGTATCAGCTATGATTGGCATTCGCCATTTCCCCATTTGGCTCGCATAATAATATCGTACACACTAATTTATATAGGCACTTTTAATTGATCTGCCAAGTGTTTTGTTGTATTTTATTTTTGTGTATATTTCAAAAAACCTACATTTGCTTCGATCGAACTATCACAAAACTATAAATTTAGCATAAAATTTCTCACAAAACTACATATTTAGAAAAAAGTGTCACAAAAATAAAAATTAAGTAATAAATTTATCATAATTAAATTATAGGTTTGATGCTAATTTATTCCAAAATTATAACGTTTATAACTCTAACGTAACATAGCACTAGGAATTTAAAGTCTAGATTCTGTAGTTTTATATGATAACTTCAATATTACATATGTAATTTTGTGGTAACTTCAATATGAAATATGTAGTTTTGTGATACTTGACCTTAAATATATAGTTTTGTAATAAATTTATCGTTAAATTTGTAATTTTACGATACATCGTCTTAAATCTATTTGTGACAATTTGATCGAAATATGCATAGTTTTGTGAAATTTATTCTTTATTTTTCTCATTTTATCCTCCAACTATATTAAAACAGCCTAATTTACTCCATAGTACTCCCTCCGTTCAGTGTGGAGAGAGTAGTAGCATTTTTCTTTTCTTTTCGACACAAAATATATGTTGGGACTTGTGAAACCAGATATATGGTAAAATGCCATAAATTCGCATGTAATCTTCTTGAAATCCGTAAAATAGAATCTCATTTGAAGTAAATTAAGAGGGCCACTTTCGGTGGCTCATGTGGTAAAATGAACCCAAATAAATAGTTTAGGTGTTTAGTGAGTCAGCAAAATAATTGAAAGGAGCAAAAGGCCTTTTTCCTACATATATGCGGTGTGGCTAATGTTCTTGTATGGAGCAGACAGTTTTCATTTAAACATACACGCATATGCTAATTGTGCTTAGTATTATTTTTGTTTCAATAAAAAATATTTATCCATAGGCCGCTGTGCCAACAGATCAAGGAAACACAAAATCTAAAAAAAAAAAGAGAGACAAGATAGTGCAAAAATACTGTGACTTTGTGTTTGATCTGCCTTAGTACGCAAATATTTCGAACAAACACTGATCGAGACAACAAACAAATGTTATGAAGACGAAAAAATGTACTATATTTCTAAACACCACTATTCCTTTCATTAAACTTTAAGATTTTTCACATATTGTGCTAAAAGTTCGACCTTTACACGTCCATATTAGAACTATAGAGTTATACCAGCTGAAAAAAAATAATTACACCAAATTCCACAAAGTTACAAAGTTCAGATGTAAAGCATTTCATTATTCTTTAAAATAAATCGACAAAATTCAGGTAGAAACGATAAGACATATTTTCAAAAGCAGTCATGTTTAATGTACTCTTGTTGGAGTACAAACAAACTAACAGCTGGCTAAAAGGCCCCTTCTCACTAAAACTTTACATGAAAGCTACATCAAATGAATAAACTACATATAAGACTATAAGAGAGAGTTGACAAACGGCTCGAGATAAGCCTAACAATATCATTGCATAATTGCGATATAATTGATATTATTACTAGGTTGGTGTGATATACTAAAATATTAACACACCTCCAGAGTCTAACCCGCAACAAAATCAGAAAACTATTAGAGGCAATCTATTATAGCAGGAGTATTTTCCACACAAGCAAAGTACACTCATAATAACTCACAAAAGCCAAGAAACAAACAAGGAAAAAACCGAAAAATAAAATCAGAACAGAAAAGGAAAACTTTATACAGAAAAAAAAAACCAAGAAAAGACCAAAAACAAGAGTGCGTGACCATAGCTGGCGACCAGCAAGACTCGCAAGAGAGAAATGAAAAAGAAAAGCGAAAAAAAATATATTCCACAGTGCACATATATAAATGCACCCCACTTATTGCTCTCTCTCCTCTTCTTTTCTCCCTTCCTTTACTCGCTCGCTCGGTGTTCGTCCATTTGCCCCCAAGCCGGAGCTGCGTGAGCAGCAGCAGGAGAGAGAATGGGCGACCGGGCGTACGTGCCGGCCTCCAAGCCGGTCCCGGTGGCTGCGCCGCGGGCGGCGAACGGGGTGGCGAACGGCGGCGGAGGGGGTGGAGGAGGGGCGGCGCGGCCGCCGCCCATGGTGCCAGGGCGCGTGCCTCCGCCGCCGATGTACAGGCCGAAGCCGATGCAGGCTCCGCCGAGGCGGAGGCGGAGCCGGCGCGGGTGGTGCTGCGCGTGCTGCCTGTGGATGACGCTGGTGGTGGTCGGGCTGGTGTTCCTCGGCGCCATCGCGGCGGGGGTGTTCTACGTGATGTACCACCCGCAGCTGCCCACCTTCGCCGTCACGTCGCTCCGGCTCGCTGCGCTCAACGTGTCCGACTCCGACGCCGTCACCTCCCGCATCGAGTTCACCGTGACGGCGCGCAACCCCAACGACAAGATCGCCTTCGCGTACGGCGACATCGCGGCCGCGTTCGCCGCGGACGGCGCCGACGTCGGCGACGGCACGGTGCCCGGGTTCATCCACCCCGCCGGCAACACCACCGTCATCAAGGGCGCCGCCTCGGCCACCGCCGCCACCGTGGACCCCGTGGTGGCGAACAGCCTCAGATCCAGGAAATCGCACGCCATGTCGGTGGAGATGGACTCCAAGGTCGGGTTCCAGATCGGGCGTTTCAAGTCGAAGCGCATCAACGTCCGCGTCCTCTGCGCCGGCTTCACCGCCGGCCTCGCCAAGAACACCCCCTCCGCTCCCCCGATCGTCGTCGCCGCCGCGCCGTCGCCGGTGAGGTCGGTCGTCAAGGCGTCCTCGTCGTCGTCGTCGTCGAGCAGCAGCGGCGGCGCGACGACGACGGACGCCAAGTGTAAGCTCCGGGTCAAGATCTGGATTTGGACATTTTGACGGATTTGACGGTAGAGAAGACTTCCTTCTTCTTCTTCTTCTTGTTTTTTTTCTCTCTCAATTTTTTCAACCTTTTTTCTCTCTCTCTCTCACAGTGTATGTGGATTTATTGGAGTATAGTTTATATGATTTTCTTTTACTACTTCCTCTGCTCATCGTCATCTGCTGCTTCTCCATTTTTCTCCCCAATTCAATTCCTCCCCCAAAATCTCCTCCAATTCTCCAATTCCCCCAACTACAGATTCAATGATTCATCATGATACAACAACAGTAATTCATGCATAAGACTAGTACTACTACCAGTACCAGACTACTCCAGAATTACAGTAATTAAAACCCACAATTAATTCTCTTCTCAAGAACTAACTTAACCAAAAAACATCTCAGTAATTGACCTAGTAGAAGTAAAGGGTAGCTGCAATTTATGTTTCTTCTCTTCTTTATTTGGTGGGTTTTGTGGCGCAATTACGCAGCGCGCGTGTCGGTGGCGTCACTCATCACGGAGTCGGTTTTTTTCTTTTTTTAGGCGTCCCCTCCAGGCTTCCAGCTAATACCGGACTGGAGCACGACTCGTAAGCTGGGAACAGGTGTGCCTTAGCTGGCAGCTGACGTAGGGGGGCCACCTAGGCTCGGGCCCACCTGTAAGTGGAGTGGAGGGTACGCATGGAGGGGGAGAAAAAAAGGAGGGTGGGCAGCATGGGAGGACGTGTGTCGGGGGATGAGAGAGAGTGGGAGACGTCACTCACTCTCATCGGAGGAGAGAGAGAGAGAGTGATGAGCAGGCTTTTGGTCGAAAACACAATTTAAGCTTGAAAAAAATTAAACTGAATTTTAAATTTGATAAAAGTTTGTCTGGATTTCATCTTTTTTTTGTCGGTTTCTCGTAGATTTCATAAAATCCGATGATATCGCTGGTGAGCATATTTTGATCTCGTATCGGGATTTGTGAAGATGAGTGTGTTTTTGTGTGTGAGAGAGGTTGGTTGTGGCCATAGTGGCGTACTGGTGGTGGTGCACTGATGGTAGTAACTTGAGATGATCAGATTACTCCAAGATTAGATTAGATTGGATGGATAGATGGGGAGAATTTAATGAGGGGGTAGTGGTNGGGGTTGGGGGTGCAATTTGCTAACACCACCGCCACATGGACCAAAAACGTAACGGTCATGTAATGGAAGTATACTTTACTCAGCAGGAGAGCTTCCCAGATGTCTTTGAGCTTGGGGATAAGTTGTTGTAGGGAAATTCCCTCATTTTTCTTTTGCGGGAATTGAATCGCCTCTCCGAGAATTACGTTTTTTTTAATATATATTCCTCTGCTTTTTCTTTCGGGCCGTGTGTTCCAAAGAAGCTCTGATTTTGGGGTTGTATACCGTACACTCAGCATTGTGGAATTATCTCATCTCATAGAATTACAGAGATTCGAACGGGTGTTACACTGTTATGGTATGTGTCTATGATAGTAAGCTTGTAGTGGTAGTAGTAGTACTAATTTGCAAACCATCCAGGAGTATATATTTTACAGGAATTTTACTCTCACTCTTTCTCCCATCTGCGTTCTTTCTGGCACGCTAAGCAATACACACACATGTGCAATGCGGTACAAGTACGCGGAAAGGAGTGCAAC
Organism: Oryza officinalis; assembly: GCA_008326285.1. Classification (NCBI taxonomy): domain Eukaryota; kingdom Viridiplantae; phylum Streptophyta; class Magnoliopsida; order Poales; family Poaceae; genus Oryza; species Oryza officinalis. The sequence goes on along the minus strand of BDMV01000001.1, from coordinate 35,198,008 downwards.
TTGCAGCATCAGCAAGTGGCTGTACAGTACTTCACTAGTCCTGTCCTGTGGGTACTCGTAGCAGCGCAGCCACCGCCGCCAACGGGCGTCGAGAAAGCAAGAGAGGGTGACAGGTGGGCCCAGATGCCGTTTTCCTATGTACTTCCTCCTTCTTCTCCAGAATAAATTAATTTAATAGAAATTAACTTCTGAAACGGAAAAACGAAGTAATTACCGTCTTATTACTACTATACGAGTGTGATGAAACTCGCAGCGTATCCCCTCCAGGCGCGACACGTATTCGGCCTCCGATCCTCTGCGGCCGCATGGCGCACGGCACATGGGGGGTGTTCATGATGCAATCATATATCTTTTCTTTTTCCTTCTTCTACAAGGAGATTTGCTTTATGAAGTCTGTTGTTTATTTCACTTGATTGTTTAGAGCAAGAGAAATTATTTTATATGCATAGGCAAGCAGTAAAAATCAGCTTTTAGATTTTCTTTTTTGGAATGGTCATTGGCTTTTCGAAGGTGGGAGAAAGAGCTTTTATTTGCATTTTCTTTGTTTTAATACTTAATGCTTGTGCTATTGCAACTCCATTTCCAAGACAATCAATTCCTGAGACTTAGCCAGGAGGGTTTTTTTTTTAAAATGAAGGGTGTACGTTTTTACAATAGTAATGTGATTAAAAATAGCTTGTGTTTTCTTTTCATGTCCTCCTCTTGTGCCTTATGAAACTAACACTCCCGAGGAAACGGAAGTACTACGGTTCGAAAAGGACTAGAAATGGAAATGTGCAAGATAAGAACTGTTTTTGACAAGAACAAGCCAATTTTATCTTGTAGGGGACCTTCTGTTTTTGCCGATTAGGAATGGTGATGTCTTGTTTATCGCTCTGTGCATCTCACTTTTGCAATTGGAGTTAGCAGTACACAAACACAAGATCATCTTTTGGCAAAAAAAAGGGATGGGAGCGGACCGTAAGTTAATTAAGTGAACTAACTTTTATGTTTTATCTTAAAATTAAAATTTACTTTATCTAGTTAGAACTAAAAATGAATCACTACTTAGGTCGACCAGTGCCAAAATCCCTAGATAAAGGGGAAAACGGAAATGAAGATTGATTTGTTAGTGGCGAAAACAAAATTGCCGTCTATCTCTATTTATTGCCATAGTTCTCACATGCTCTTATGCCATGAAAGCATGTTCATCAATGTGGCCTCAAAATATACTTATAGTAGGAATTATAACAATATGACAATGCCTTTCGATGCATATATAAATATGTAATTGTTACATCTCTAATCTAACTATAAAAATAAATAATATGCATCTAATTAAGTTTTGAGGCCGATGTTCGTGGGAATTAACTAGTTCCTACGAATACATTACAAAATTTCGGCGTGACAGTCTGCAGATTAAGGAATAACCAGGAAGTAGAACTACATTATTATTACCCATTGAGCTCCTGTTTTGACAGCCGGAGTTAAACTTTGGAGGAGTCACGTGGTCGACCGGCTAAAACCCAGGCACCTAACCCTGGTTGTTCCCTTCCAACATGTACGTTGCAAACATGTTAATGCTAGTAATTGTTAATTAACTTTAGCATCAGAATGGTGATGGGTTTGCATTAGACAATTGTTAACGTCGCCCATGGGTGGATCTAGCAATTTTTTTTCTTACTGCAGTTTATGTGCTGATGTCACAATCACCGTTCTTTTCTCTTGCGGAAGACACGTGTATGGGTGCTGCGAGGTCCACACCATGTGTATTGTAAGACGGCACCACAATATCAAACGGGATGCGGACGTCTTATATTTGTTACTACATTTGTTTCTAATTTTTTATGTTAATGTCCCGTTCAATTAAGATTAAACTTTAAAAAGCTGCAAATGTTTTCATTAATTATTGCAAGACTACATAACTAAAAGTTCAAACCACATAAATGCGTGTTTTATATACCGTCAAGTTATTGTGAGACTATAGGATTTAGGCTCCACCTTAACACACGTTTGAATTTGAATAAACGCGGCCGAATGAAATGCAGTGGATATGCTTGTTTCTAAGTCATGAAGCTTCAATTCATTAAGGATCTCTTTAATTTGTAGAAAAAATATAGAAAATTTGGAGAGTTTCATTTCTATAGAAAAAAATCCTACGAAGGTTTTTGAAACAAATAATTGAATATTACCATTTTCTTTGAAATTTCTATAGAGGTTTTGAAGTAAAGTTTTTCTTTTTAACTTTTTCCAGAAAGACAGGTACTCCATTTGCACATACCAGAGTGGTACTCCGCTCTACTAGTGTATACTGCAAAAAAGAGAAGAAAAAGAAGGCACATGCCATATTCTGCATAGAAAGGTAAAAAGAGGAGGAATATTTGCAAAGCTAATTCAGACCTATCCCTCCAATGCGGTGCAATGATTTGTCTTAAGTCCCACTTCTCCCGGTTCCCAAGTAAAGGAAGGCCAGAGCATATGCCTACACCACAAGAGGAAATTAAAATACTACATATGATGGTATAAGTAATAATTACATGGGGATGAAGAAGAGTCAACAATATATGAATCCAATTCTCACAATATTTTCTTGATGTAAATTGTGAAGACGATGGAAGTACTCGGCAATAGAAGCACTTGGCTATGGAGGCATTCGGCTATGCATTAATTTGGTTCAAGGCAAGGTTATTTTGTCGACTGTGAAGGTCTCAGGGGCGACTGTGGAGATTATGGGTACCATATAACCACACGGCTAGCTTATCCGACTGATTATAGGAGATAGGTTATGAGAGATAATCGTATAATAGGCTTAGGACTTAAGTATTACGTTACCTTGTGTATTAAGGAATAGCTTATAGTCCTAAGTCGAAAGTATTATGGATAATGCTTAGGAATCCTATACCGTATGTAAGTTGGTCTCCGACTTGTGAGCTTGCCCTCTGAACCTATATAAAGAGGGCAAGACGTCCCTTGAGGGATATAGAGGCAATAGCAATTAGCTAGGTTTTTTCTCATACACAACCCGATCGTGAGATCAATACATAACTCGACGGATACAATCCCCAAAACAGGAGTAGGGTGTTATTTCTTTATAGAAGGCCCGAACATGTCTAAATCCCTTTGTCTACTAACCCCTCGTGTTTGGCACTTGAGCGCTACCCCCTGTTTCTTATTGCTGAAATCAGGTTTCGACAGTTGGCGCGCCAGGTAGGGATGCGTCAAGTTTTTCTTCTAGCCGACAAGCGCGATGAGATCTACATCAGGCATCGACGACTTTGCCTTCCCTTCAGGATAGGTGTACCGCTTCGGCAGCCTCGACTTCATCACCGATAGCTTCGACAAGATTTCTCTCCTTGACTCGGATTCGAACCAGTCAGGAGGAAAAAACCACTCGCCGTCGTTTGGGTTACCAAACGCCGTTGAGATCTACTCCAACTTTCTCTCTTCCGAGTCGGATCCAAACCACTCAGGAGAACTTTTTGCATTGCTGTCACGTTGCGGTCCAAGCTCCAGGGAGATCGCCATCGTGATTCAACCTCTCGGATCGTGCTCATCTACCAAGATCGCCGACTACATCAGCTTTTTTGACTTCAATGATCTTTACGATATCTCCATAGAGGACATCAACGACTCCGATTTCAACGACAACTACACTCCACTATTTTTCGATGTTTTCATGGCCGAAATAGGAGAGACCGACTCGGCCGTGGCTCGCAGGGCTGTAGAAGAAGAACGAGCCAAGTTCGAAGAGGAGCGCAAGCACAAGAAGGAGGAACTCAAGCGTAAATAAGACAACGACAAGAGAAGGTGAGATCTGAGGGCAGTTGGGCGCTCCGCTCATGACGCCATACTTCAGACCCGAGTTGACAAAACCAACGTTTTCCTAACGCCCCAGTAGAACGCGGTCGCTGTTCTCACCCTCATCGACACCGTCATGGACGTAGCACCCCCCAACGTGACTCCAATCCTAGACAAAGTCAAGACCATGGTAGCCGCTACAGCCCCACTCGGCGCTCCCACGGGTACTGCTCGAGGAGTCATCGAGTCCGTCGCCGAGACACCCGATGGTAGCCGTCTACCACTTAGGACCTGCGTCGAGTGAATTGACTGAGTGGTTTCAAGCCCGCTGGGATTGAGAAATACGACGACAAAACTGACCCCGAGTCATGGTTGATCGTCTACACTCTCGCAATTCGCGCAGCAGGAGGAGATAGCAAGGCCATGGCAAACTACCTGCCCATCGCTCTTGCCGACTCAGCCAGGAACTGGCTCGCAAGCTTATCGAGGGGTTCAATCGACTCTTGGAGCGAGCTTCGAGATCACTTCATCACCAATTTTTAAGGTACCTTTCAAAGGCCCGGGACTCACTTCGACCTCTACAACGTAATCCAGAAGCCCGACGAATCTTTAAAAGATTACATTCGGTGTTTCTCGGAGAAGCGAAACATGATTCCTGACATCACCGACGACGTCATCATAGCCGCGTTTCAGAAGGGCGTTTGCAACGAGTTGTTAATCGGCAAATTCGGGCGTAAACCTCCAAGGACAGTCAAGAAGATGTTCGAGACGGCCAATTCTTACGCCAAGTCGGACGACGCAATCAAAGCATCACGTCAAGACAAACAATCCGGGAGTAGCTGGCGCCCCAAGAAAAACAACGGCAACGGCAATAGCAACGGTGGCCAAAAAGATCACAAGCGTAAGCCCGAGGATCTGGTCGCTGCAACATCTAACTACCAACAACAGCGCCCACGAGTCAGCGCCTACGACAAGATCATGAACGCTCAATGCACTCATCACCCGAATCACAAGCATGCGGCTAAGGACTGTTTCATATACAAACAGTTCGCCGAGCACTACGCTGCCCAACTCCAGAAGCCAACAGACGGAGCCGGTACCTCAGGAACCAAGAAGGACGACGCAAATGGTGGCTTAGAACCCTTCCAAGACCACAGGACCGAGTTAAACCACATTTTTGGAGGGCTACTAGCATACGAATCAAAGCGGAAGCAGAAATTGACCGACAGAGAAATCAATGCAGTTCATCCTGAAGTCCCGCATTACCTATGATGGTCGGAGGTGGCTATCATGTTTAACCGCTCGGATCATCCCGACGAGTGGTTCACCCGGGGCGGTATCCCCTGGTACTAGACCCGGTAGTCCGCAACGTCAAGGTCAAGCGTGTCCTGATGGCGGCAGTGCCCTTAATATCCTCTTTGCCAAGACACTGGATGAGATGCAAATCCCAAAATCCGAATTAAAGCCAAGTTCAGCCCCTTTTCATGGAGTCATCCCAGGGCTGTCATCTACGCCACTCGGGCAAATCACTCTTCCAGTTACCTTTGGCACTCGGGAGAATTTCTGTACAGAAAACGTCAGCTTTGAAGTCGCCCACTTTGAAGCAGCTTACCACACAATCCTTGGAAGACCTGCACTTGCCAAGTTCATGGCAGTCCCGCACTACACCTATCTGATGATGAAGATGCCCGGACCTAACGGAGTCATCTCCCTGCGCAGCGATGTCAAGCAAGCCTTCACCTGCGACAAGGAAAGCTGTGACATGGCCCAATCTCGTGAGAGATTACTCGGCCAACAGGAGGTCCGACTGGCCGCATCAACATCAGGTGAAGGCGAAATCCCAGCAAAGAAGTTGGCCAAGATAGGGGAAGGTGATGCTAAGACGAAGGAGATTCCACTCGATCCTTCTGATCCCTCCAAGACTGCTGTAATAGGCGCCGAGCTAGATTATAAATAGAAAAGCACGCTCATCACCTTTCTACAAAATAATAAAAATATATTTGCTTGGAAACCATCTAATATGCCTAGTATTCCTAGAGAGGTGATTGAGCACTCATTGAATGTCAAAGAGGATGCAAAACCTATCAAACAACGGCTTCGCCGTTTTGCGCAAGATCAAAGTGATGCTATTAAGGAGGAACTCGCCAAGCTCTTGGCGGCTGGATTCATCAAGGAAGTTTACCACCCCGACTGGTTGGCCAACCCGGTTCTAGTTCGAAAGAAGATAGGACAATGACGCATGTGTGTCGATTACACCGACCTCAACAAGTCTTCCCCAAGGACCCCTTCGGATTGTCTCGTATTGATCAAGTCGTTGACTCGACCGCTGACTGCGAGCTTCTAAGTTTCCTTGATTGTTACTCAGGATACCATCAAATCAGCTTGAAAGAGTCTGATTGCTTGAAGACATCTTTCATCACCCTGTTTGTAGCCAATTGTTACATCATAATGCCGTTTGACCTTAAAAACGCTGGAGCTACATATCAGCGCATGATCTAGAGATGTCTACAAACTCAACTCGGGAGGAATGTGGAAGCTTACGTCGACGATGTTGTCATTCAAACCAAGCAGAGACATGATTTGATCGCCAATTTAGAAGAAACTTTCTTAAATATTCGAGCTTTCAGGATAAAGTTGAACCCAGAGAAGTGTACTTTTGGAGTGCCGTTAGGAAAGCTACTCGGCTTTATGGTGCCTCATCGTGGTATTGAAGCTAACCCAGAGAAGATCAACGCCATTCAGAACATGAAGCCGCTGAATACCCAGAAGGATGTCCAAAAGCTTACTGGATGCATGGCAGCCTTAAGCCGGTTTGTTTCTAAACTTGGGGAAAGAGGCATGCCCTTCTTCAAGTTGCTCAAGAAAACAGACGAGTTCCAGTGGACCCCGGAAGCCCAGAAAGCTTTTGAAGACTTCAAGAATTTCCTCACAACGCCACCCGTGTTAGCCTCACCATATCCTCAAGAACCATTGCTACTCTACGTATCCGCAACTTTTCAGGTGGTCAGCACGGTACTGGTCGTAGAATGAGAGGAAGAAGGACGAACCCAGAAAGTTCAAAGGCCAATTTATTTCGTTAGTGAGGTATTGGCTGGATCCAAAACACGCTATCCTCAGGTACAGAAATTATTATATGGAATTTTAATTACCGTCAGGAAGTTAACTCATTATTTTCAAAGTTATTCGGTTACTGTGGTTACATCCTTTCCACTCGGCGATGTCATTCATAATCGGGAGGTTACTGGGTGTATTGCAAAGTGGGCTTTGGAATTGATGCCATTGGATATTACTTTCAAAGCAAGAACATCTATAAAGTCCCAAATCCTGGCAGACTTCGTGGCCAAGTGGACCGAGTGCCAAGGAGACGTACCTAGGGAGGAGCCGCAATACTGGACCATGCATTTTGATGGGTCTAAACGAGTTACTGGTACAGGAGCTGGAGTTGTCTTAATTTCCCCGACTGAAGAAAGACTGCGGTATGTTCTTCAGATACATTTTGCAACCTCACACAATGTGGCCGAGTATGAAGCTTTACTTCACGGACTGCGACTTGTTGTATCTCTCGGCATACGTCGTATGATTGTACGAGAAGATTCCCAGTTGGTGGTAAACAGTTGATGAAGGATTAGTCTTGCTTAAACGACAATATGGCTGTTTATCGTCAGGAAGTTCGAAAGCTAGAAGACAAGTTTGATGGCTTGGAATTATCCCATGTCTTAAAGCATAACAATGAGGCGGCAGATCAATTAGCCCAGTTTGGTTCTAGACGAGAAGCTGCCCCGACTGATGTTTTTGTAGAGCATCTTCATGAGCCGACTGTTGCTAAAAAGCGAGCCATCGAAGAAGAGGTTACAAACCAGGTTTCCATGCTTGATGCTGACTGGAGAACACCCTTTATCAATTTTCTGACTCGGCAGGAGTTACTGGAAGATCGAGATGACGTAGAGCGAATCCGACGTCGTAGTCAGAATTATGTCATGGTAGCTTTGGAGTTGTATAGGAGAAGCCCGTCTGGAGTCTTGTTAAGATGTGTTACACCCGAGAAAGGACAACAATTGTTGCAGGATATTCACTCGGGAATTTGCAGCAGTCATGCTGCGACACGTACTTTGGTGGGCAAGGCTTATCGGCAAGGTTTGTTCTGGCTCACGGCGGTTACTGATGCGGATAAGGTGGTTCGAACCTGTGAAGGTTGTCAATTTTTTGCTCGACAAAGTCATGTTTCAGCCCAAGAGTTGCAAACAGTACCGCTTTCATGGCCCTTTGCAATTTAGGGTCTGGATATGGTTGGTCCCTTCAAAAAGGCTCCAGGAGGTTTTACGCATCTATTTGTTCCAATTGACAAGTTTTCTAAGTGGATTGAAGCTAGGCCAGTTGCTACAATTACTGCAGATAAGGCACGAGATTTTATCCTTAATATTGTGCATTGGTTTGATGTCCCAAACAGGATTATTACCGACAATGGGACTCAGTTCATTGGAGGCGTTTTTAAGGAATTTTGTGAAGATTTTGGGATCAAGATTTGTTATGCATCAGTAGTGCATCCTAGAAGCAATGGACAGGTCGAACGTGCTAATGGTATGGTTATTCAGGGTATTACGACCCGAGTCTTTAATAGATTGTGCCCTTATGCCGGTAGATGGGTTCAAGAGTTGCCTTCATTTTTGTGGCCATTATGGACTATGCCCAGTCGAGCTACGGGTCAGTCGCCTTTCTTTTTAGTTTATGGGGCTGAAGTCATATTGCCGAGTGAGATGGAGTTCGAATCTCTTCGAGTTCGCAATTTTAATGATGAGCGTTATGATCAAGACCGTGTTGATGACTTGACCCGACTGGAAGAAGCTTGTGAAGCTGCGCTTGTTCAGTCAGTGAGGTATCTCCAAGTACTTCGACGTTATCATAGTCGTAACATTCGATCACGAGCATTTATTGTTGGTGATATGGTTTTGAGAAGGATTCAGATGACTAAGGATAGACATAAATTATCTCCGTTATGGGAAGGACCTTTCATCATTGCTGAAGTCACTCGACCAGGAGCGTATCGATTGAATCGTGAAGATGGATTAATCATGGAGAATTCATGGAATATTGAACACCTTCGTCGATATTATACTGACAGAGCGTGAAGCTCCTCACCGGGAGACCGCGCAGGTCCCCCTATGCCGGTTCGGCCGGGGGCGCAAGGTGAAATTCTTCGCCCCTGATCTGTGGGATCCCAGCGAGAAAAACGCGTGGACGCAGGCGATTTAGACAGGTTCGGCCGCTAAGGAGCGTAATACCCTACTCCTGTGTTCTGGTAGATCTGAGAGTATGATGGAATCCAGAGAGTGTCCCCCTTATCTCCTAGGCCTGGCCTCCTTTTATATGGCAAGGGGGCTACTACATGGGCCACGAGCTGACTAAGAAAGAAAACATTCTTTAACATTTAGGGCTATCCTACCGTCGGAAGCAGCCTCTGACAAACGCCGCAGCACGCCTTCGCTCGGTCAGCCGACCCATCCGGGGGACGCCCATTTCAGCCTTCATTAAATGGCGGATGACTTCCGTGTCCCGCTCACATTGGGAACGGGAAACATCTGACCGGAGCTGGGGTACTAACTCCGGCTGAGAGACGAGAGGCAGAAGGCTCTCATCATTCTGATGGAACGGGGCAAGGCATGCAGCAGGCCGCCTGGCGCGCGTGCGGTGCGCAGGCATCCTAACACCACCTAACCCGCGATCTGACCGGTTTGCAATCGATCACTCACATGACCGGTAACGGACCGGATATGCACGCGCCACGCCGCATTAAATGCGACGTAGTGCGCCCGTCTGAACCGCTATAAATGCGGTTAGGTGAGTTCTGCCGCGCTCACCTAACCCGCGCACGTGGCATCCAAGCCGCAGGGGGTTAGGGCGCCCCAGGTCTCGGGGGAGAAACGGGAGCGGCCCGACCCTGGGGGAAACCGGGAAGGCAGCCGCCACGTCACCCTCGGGCCCGACCCCTCCGAGGGAACGGGCAACGTGGATCCCTGTGACCGCCCTTCCCTTTGGTCTGGATACCCCCGGGCCCGTGTCATCGACAGTAGCCCCCGGCGTTACGCCCGGGTGGCCACACTCGGGGGGGGGGGGGCACCCAGGCTTGACGCCACCCCTCGGGCCTGGTGACAAGTGGGACCGGCCCCCTGAGGGCGAGCAGGACTCCAACGGTCGTGAGCCGCGCACAACAAAGAAAAACGCCAGTAGACATTAATGAGCGGTCTCCTTGTAACTGCAACATTACTCGAGGCGGCGCGCGGATCGGGACGCGTTAGTCCGTTTCGCCTGGGGACGTAATGATGGCGCTTTTCGCGGTAATCCGAGCGCGATTAACGCGCACACGATCTGCCCCTCCTTGATCGCTACGGTCGCACGACTGACGCGTGCGCCGGAAGCGGGCGAGTGGGGTTAGTGGAGGCGTGGGCGCGAGAAACGAGGGGGCAAGGAGATGGGTGTGGGAAACGAGGAGCCGAGCGCGGTGGAGGCAAGGGTATAAAGGGCGCCGAGGAAGGGATTCGTTTCCTTCCTCTCACCACTTTTTCCTTGCCTCTGCCATCCGTGCTCTAGCTCTCTCCTTTCTCTCGCCTTACTCTCGCCACACGCTTTCGTTCTCAAGCTCCCCCTCCGCCGGCGCCATGACGCGGAGCTCCGCGCCGCTTGACGGCAACGTGGTGCCGCCTTCTCGCATCACCAGCGAGAGGCAGGCCGGGCTGCCGCGCCGGTTCATGACGGAATCTGCCACCCGGGAGGTGGTTGCGCTGGGCGAGGGACGCCCGGCGCCGCACTACCCAGAGCGGTCCGTCTTCTTTCTCTCCTTCGCCATGGCGGGCTTGTTCCCGCCGTTCTCCACATTCTTCATGGATGTTCTGGAGTTCTACGGCCTCCAGATGGCGCACCTCACCCCAACGCGGTGATGATGCTGGCCATCTTCGCACACCTGCGCGAGATGTTCATCGGGGTGCGCCCATCCCTTCGGCTGTTTCGGTGGCTCTTCACCGTGCAGCCGGTATCGCCGCCGACGGTGGTCGGTGGCTGCTACTTCCAGCCGCGGGGGCAGGTGTTGAACCGCTACATCCCGTGCATCCTTCGCAAGAAGTGGGACAACTGGAAGAGCGATTGGTTCTACACCCCCCTCCCCGACGAAGCGCGCCTCCGACTCCCAAGCCAGCTCCCAATGCAGGCGCCAAGCTGGCGGGCGACGGTGGATCTGTGGGACGGCTACGACGCCGTCCTGGATCGCCTGGCGGGCCTGCGAACCCAGGGGCTCTCGGGGGCCATGGTGTTCGGCGACTACCTCCGCCACCGGATCGCGCTGCTCCGGCGACGCGCACAGGGCCCCTGGGAGTACGCCGGGACCGAGGACCTCCTGAGGACCCACCAGGGGCGTAAGTGGGATTGGGACCCCGAGGACTTCAGGATGGTGGTCCAACGGGTGCTAAACCTTAGCTCCGTGGAGTCATCCCTCATCCCTCGAGGGATCCTCCCCCTCTGCAGCGACCCGGAGCGCGCCAACATTCTGGCCATCATGCAGACGGTCGGGGCGTCGGGGGATCGGACCCCCCGAGGCTATGATGGCGCGGGCGGCAGCCGCGGAGGGGACCAATCTACCCCCGGAGGGGGCCATTCCTCTGGGCCCCGCGGCGGGGGTTCGGGGGGCAGCCGCCCTGTCGACGCCAAGGGGAAGAGGAAGCAGGAGGCGACCCCTCCTCCATCTCCTCCCCGAGGGGGCGGGGCGGTGCGCGTCAGCGGCAGGCGCCCGGAGGATGCCACACCGACACCTCAGCCCGAGGGGGAGCGGAAGAAGAAGCGGCTCCGCAAGATGGGGGAGACCGAGCCGTGCAAGGGGTGCCTCATCACGCCCCCAAAGTGGTCGTTCAGCCGGCCACCCCGCAGGTTCGACCTCTCTCCCACAGCGGCCACACTCTTATTCCCAAACCCCCAGGGCTTTTCTCTTTCTGTTTCATGTTTTTCTTCTGCCTCAGCGAGATCCCGTCCCGCCCCACGCGTCGCTCCAAGATCGGTCGGCCCGAGGTCGGGGGAGAGGCGGCGACCGCAGAGGCTCGGAGGCGGGAGGCCGACCTGCAGGAAGCCGCAGGTCGTCTACGGGAAGCTCAAGAGGCTGCTCGGGAGGTGGCCCGAGCCCGCCAGGCCAAGAAGGCTGCTCCGGAGGCGGCCAGAGTCCGCCGGGCCGAGGAGCCTTCCCGGGAGGCAGAGGCGGCGCGCGCGCACAAGGCGCCGGTGGCCGAGGCTGCCACCCAGGTCCCCGACCCGACTGCGCCCGAGGCAGAGGCCCCCACCGTGGCCGCCTGTGATGATGTCGAGGGGGCGCACCCGGGGCCCGACGCCCCAGGCGGCGCTCCAGATGAGCCGGCCTCGGGAAAGGCCCCCGAGGCCAACGCACCGATCGGCGAGCTGAGCCGTGCTTCACCACCACCGAGGTGGCCTTCCCCCCTTTCTTCCGCTGCTCCGCTAAGCGTGGAGCCCCTCCTGCAGGCCTTGGCCACGGCCAACAGCACGGTGCTGGACGGGCTAAGCGCCCAAATGCAGGCCCTGCAGGCGGAGCGGGCAGAAATCGACGCGGCGTGGGCACGCGTCGAGGAGGGACGGCGCTCCGTGGAGGCCATGGTGGAAGCCGGCCGTAAGGCGCACAGCCTGCACACCTCGCAACCCGAGGCTCACCGCAGGACCCTGGCAGAAATCGCACGGGAAGTGGAGGAGGAGCGGGAGTCTGCCCTCATCGCCACCGCCGTGCTCGACGGGGCGTGGGACGACTTCCGTCTGGAATACGGGAGCCGGGTGACGGAGCTAGAGGAGAAGCTCGACGCCGCCCGCGGAGTTCTCGACGCCGCCGCTGCCCGGGAGCGGCGGGCGGCGGAGATCGAGGCGGCAACCCGCCAGCGCGCACCTATGGCGCTGGAGGAGCGCCTCACTACGCTCGGGGGCGGGCCTCGCGCTTGCTCGTGCAAGAGGCCGCCGCGCGCGGCGGGCCGAGGCCCTTGACCTCCGCACCTGGGAGCTGGAGGCGCTGGAGGAGCGCGCCCGTGCCCTGGACGCGAAGGAGGCGGCGCTGGCGGCACGCGAGACCGCCGCCGAGCACACCATCGCCGAGCTGCAGGGCACCCTGGACTCGTCCACCGGGGAGGTTGAGGCCCTCCGGCTGGCGAATGAGGTGGGGCCCGGCATGCTTCAGGACGCCGTCTCCCGCCTCGACCGCGCTGGGCGTCAAGCGGGCGTCTGGGCGAGCGGTACGCAAAGTACGCCGCCAACCGGGGGGCCTCGCCCAGCGCCTCTCGGAGATGGCCGGGGACCTTGAGAGGCTCCCCGAGGAGATCGAGGAGACGGTCAAGTCTTCCTCAAGGGACCTCGCCCGGGGAGCGGTGGAGCTCGTGCTGGCGAGCTACCAAGCCCGGGACCCCGACTTCTCCCCATGGACGACGCTAGAAGAGTTTCCTCCCGGAACCAAGGACAACGCGCGTGCCCAAGTCCGGGATGCCGCCGATCAAATCGTCCACGGCTTCGAGGGGACGGCCCCTCGGCTCGTCTTCGCCCTCGACTCCGACGAAGAGGAGGATGGCGACGATGGTGCCGACGACGATAGCGACGGCGAGGCCGGCGACCTGGGCACGTCGGAGTGAGCCCCCGGGCCCCGCGTATCTTAATTTTTTATTCCTTCATCTTCTGAGGCCTTTGAGCCAATGCTTGTACAAACTGGCTTCATTTTATCTGCAATCAAACAAGATTTTAATTTCTATGTTAGCCATGCTTGCTATATGCGCGTGATAAGGATGGTCTGTGTCGCGATCCTTTTGCATCTTGGCTTGAGCGAGGGCTCGTGCTCGGGCCCCTGCCTCAAGCGGCGCGGGTCGGAGCTAGTGCCTGGGGAGATCCGCATGTTGAGACTGGCCAGGCCGGGAGCGCGGTGACCGAGGGTTATGGGGACCCGATTGTGGGCCATTGTCGATTCCCTCCCGGAGTTCACTGCGCCCCGAAGCACGGCTCGGTTCTGGACCTCGTTTGGCAATTTTAGACGACCCGGGCTGCCGAGGGCAAGGTCGAGCACGAGCAGACTGACTCAAGTCAAGACTTTTCAAAAGGAAACGATAACACAGGCACGGTCCTTAGGAAATTGAAAATGCTTGTTATTGAAATGCTAGGAAAGAAATAAACAAGTATGTGCATGTGGGAGCCCCCGGCCAACCCTGCATGCCCGAGGGGGGCGCGAGGTTGGCCTGAGACCGAGGTACGACACCCGACCTCCTTTTGGGTAGAAGCGGCGAAGATGCTTGATGTTCCACGGGTTAGGTAGCTCTGTGCCGTCGCCCGTGGCCAATCGAACCGAGCCCAGCCGGGGGACGCCAATCACTCGATACGGACCCTCCCACATTGGTGAGAGTTTTCTCAGTCCAGCACGCGTTTGGACGTGGCGTTGGACGAGATCGTCGACGCAGAGTGATCGGGCCCGGACATGGCGCTGATGGTAGCGCCGCAGGCTTTGCTGGTAGCGCGCGGCTCGGAGGGCCGCGCGCCGCCTTCGCTCTTCCAGGTAGTCGAGGTCGTCTCGGCGAAGCTGATCTTGATCAGCCTCGCAATACATGGTGGCCCGAGGGGACCTCAGGGTGAGCTCGGATGGGAGGACCGCCTCCGCACCGTAGACGAGGAAGAAGGGCGTTTCCCCCGTCGCTCGGCTTGGGGTGGTTCGGTTCGCCCAGTGCACCACTGGCAGCTCCTCAATCCACGAGTCGCCATGCTTCTTGAGGATGTTGAATGTCTTGGTCTTGAGGCCCTTGAGGATTTCCGCGTTGGCGCGCTCCACCTGGCCGTTGCTTCTGGGGTGGGCGGGTGAGGCGAAACAGAGCTTGATGCCCATGTCTTCGCAGTAGTTGCCGAAGAGCTCACTAGTGAACTGGGTGCCATTGTCCGTAATGATACGGTTAGGCACCCCGAACCGAGTAGTGATGCCCCTGATGAATTTTAGCGCCGAGTGCTTGTCGATCTTGATGACCGGATAAGCCTCGGGCCACTTACTGAACTTGTCGATTGCGACATACAGATACTCGAACCCGCCCGGGGCCTTCCTGAAGGGACCCAGGATGTCCAGCCCCCAGACAGCAAACGGCCATGAAAGAGGTATTGCTTGCAGGGCCTGAGCCGGCTGATGCGTTTGCTTGGCGTGAAACTGGCACACCCTGCATCGTCGGACTAGGTCCGCTGCGTCGTGGAGCGCCGTCGGCCAATAGAAACCTTGGCGAAAGGCCTTGCCGACCAAGGTGCGTGAGGCGGAGTGGGCTCCGCACACGCCTTCATGGACATCGACAAGAAGCTCGACGCCTTGTTCCCAAGGAATGCACTTCAAGAGGACTCCGTTGGCCCCGCGCCGGTAGAGGGCCCCTTCCACCATCACGTAGCACTTGGAGATACGACTGACGCGTTCACTCCCTTTGCGGTCCTCGGGTAGAGTTTGATCTTTGAGGAACGCCTGGATCTCAGTCATCCAGGCGATCAATCTTGGGGGGCCATGCTCGGCCCCCCCGGGTCCCGAGGCCTGGACTCCAACGGGCCTCGGGGGCCGTGCAGG
Source organism: Oryza officinalis (assembly GCA_008326285.1). Taxonomy (NCBI): domain Eukaryota; kingdom Viridiplantae; phylum Streptophyta; class Magnoliopsida; order Poales; family Poaceae; genus Oryza; species Oryza officinalis. Next base: position 35,182,638 of record BDMV01000001.1, on the reverse strand, counting down.
CGCGTCTGTCTCCCCTTGGGGGTCAGGTCGCGCCGACGGCTGGGCCGGCCTTTCTTCAAAGGCGCCCGGTGGGGTTGGGGCTCGCGATGAAGCGAGCCTCGAGAGCTCGTCGGCGACTGCGTTATCCCGTCTGGGCACGTGCCGAAGTTCTAACCCGTCGAAATGGCGCTCCATACGCCGCACCTTGCGGACGTAGGCATCCATCTGTGGGTCGGAGCACCGGTACTCCTTGGAGACCTGGTTAACGACCAACTGGGAGTCGCCTAGAACTAGGAGGCGGCGGATCCCCATTCCGGCCGCCACTCTGAGTCCCGCAAGGAGTCCCTCGTACTCCACCATATTGTTGGTTGCCCGGAAAACTAGGCGAACCAAGTATATGAGGACGTCTTCGCTCGGCGAGGTCAAGGTGACCCCCGCGCCGGCGCCCTGTAGGGCCAGGGAGCCGTCGAACTGCATCACCCAGTAGGTGACGTGAGGCAGCTGCGAGGGGCTCGTGCTAGCCTCGGGGGCGGAGAGTCCGAGATCGGGCTCGGGAGCCGGGGTCCACTCCGCCACGAAGTCGGCGAGGGCATGGCTCTTGATCGCGTGGCATGGTTCAAAGCACAAGTCGAATTCGGAGAGTTCGATTGCCCATTTTACCACCCGTCCAGTACCCTCTCGGTTGCGCAAGATTTGGCCGAGGGGGTAGGACGTTACCACCGTGACCCGATGCGCCTGGAAATAATGGCGCAGCTTCCTCGAGGCCATCAGAATCGCGTAGAGCATCTTCTGGGCCTGAGGGTATCTGGTCTTGGTGTCCCGCAGCGCCTCACTAACAAAGTAGACGGGCCGCTGCACCTTTCGGTGGGGCCTGTCCTCTTCGTTGAGGGCACCGTTCCCGGGGCGCTCATCATCCGAGGGGCCTTGCCGGGCCCACTCAGCTTCTGTGCCGACGACCTCGGGGTCGGAGGGCATCGGGCGCGGCCTTCCCGCAGTGGCCCCGGGGCCTTCCTGGGGGTCGGGGGCATCCAGCGCCATCGGACGAGCGGGCAGAGGGCCACATCCGGTCGTCAGGGGCCTTAGGCCGCCGTCCGGCTCGGGGGCCTCTCCTCCCTTCTTTGTCCCAGGTCGGGTCGGCACAGGGTGGGGGCGCACGGGCCGAGGGCTGTCCTCGTCACGCTCCAAAACCAACGCCGCGCTGGCTACCTATGGGGTTGCCGCCAAGTAGAGTAGTAACGGCTCATCTGGGTCCGGGGCAACCAGGATCGGGGGGGAACTAAGGTATGCCTTCAACTGAGTGAAGGCCCGCTCAGCCTCCTCCGTACAGGTAAACGGCCCGGAGCGCTTAAGGAGCTTAAATAGGGGCAGCGCCTTCTCTCCTAACCTCGATATGAATCGGCTTAAGGCAGCCATGCATCCGTTGACGCATTGCACGTCCTTAAGCTTGCTGGGGGAGCGCATCTGCTCTATAGCTCGTATCTTCTCGGGTTTGGCCTCGATGCCTCGGGCAGAGATCAAGAACCCGAGAAGCTTGCCCGCAGGCACACCGAACACACACTTTTCGGGGTTCAGTTTTATGCGGGCGGAGCGGAGACTTTCGAAAGTCTCCACTAAATCCGAGAGCAAGGTCTCTTGGTCACGTGTTTTCACAACCAAGTCAGCGACGTAGGCCTCAACATTGCGTCCTATCTGACTACCCAAAGAAATACGAGTAGTACGCTGAAAAGTAGGACCTGCATTCTTTAACCCGAAGGGCATGATTGTATAACAATAAGTTCCTACAGGGGTAATGAATGCAGTTTTTTTCTCATCCTCCCTAGCCATGCGAATCTGATGATATCCTGAGTATGCATTTAGAAAACACAAAAGGTCGCACCTCGCGGTGGAGTTGACAATTTGATCTATGCGTGGCAGGGGATAAGGGTCCTTAGGACATGTCTTGTTGAGGTCGGTGTAGTCGATGCACATCCGGAGCTTGCCGTTCGCCTTGGGAACGACGACCGGGTTCGCGAGCCACTCCGGATGGATAACCTCACGGATGAATCCGGCCTCCAGAAGCCGCGCCACCTCTTCACGGATGAAGGCTTGGTGCTCCGGGGCCTGCCGCCGCACCTTCTGCCGGACGGGCCTTGCGTCCGGCCACACGGCGAGACGGTGCTCGTTCACCTCCCTGGGGACCCTGGGCATGTCCGCCGGTCTCCACGCGAAGACGTCAGCGTTTGCCCGCAGGAAGGAGACGAGCGCGTCTTCCTATTTGTCGTCCAAGAGACCACCAATCCGGGTGGTCTTGGACGGGCCGTCGCCCAGGGCGACCTCCTTCACTGGGACCTCATCGCCTGAGGCCATCCGCTGCCTCGGGGCGGGCGAGGTGGAGGCGCCGCGCCTCTCACCGTCGCCCGCGGGCTTGGACACCGCGGCGAGGTGGTCCGCGCGCTGCTCCATACAAGCAAGCGCGACTTTGAGGTCGCCGTGGACGGTGATGGGGCCACTTGGGCCCGGCATCTTCATCTGGAGGTAGGCATAGTGGGTGGCCGCCATGAACTTCCCCAACACGGGCCTTCCCAGGACCGCGTTGTAGGGCAGATTGAGGTCCGCCACATCGAAGTGTTCCCGCTCGGTGCGGAAGTTGGCGGGGCCACCGAAGGTGACCGGGAGGTCGATGTGACCTAGTGGCCAGGTGTGCCCCGGCGTCACGCCAATGATTGGCTGGGACGGCCGGAGCTCCATCCCCGGGGCCTTCATGGCATCAAAGGCCGCGAGGGAGAGGATGTTGAGAGCTGCGCCACCGTCTATCAGGACGCGCCCCAACTTCACATTGCAAACGGTGGGGGAGACCAGCATCGCGATCTGTCCTCCCCGGGCAACGCATGGCGGGTGGTCGGTCCTGTCAAAGGTAAGGGTGACCCCTGACCAACGCGCCCGCCGCGCCGCTTCATGGGTAGGGACCACGGCCAAAAGCTCTCACTTCATGACCTTGAGGCTCCGGCGAGAAGCGTGAGCGCATGCTCCCCCATCAACGGTGGCGACGATGGCCTCGGGCTCCTGAAAGCCCAGGTCATCATCGCCATCATCGACATCCTCAGCGGGGGCCAGTGGGAATCGCCGGGGCCTTGCCCTCACGGCGTTCCTGCCTCCTCTCCTCCTCCCACTTCCTCGTCCGCTCGGCCAAGCTTTTGACCGCGCGGCAGTCGGCGAGGTCGTGGAGGGAGGTGTTGTGCACGGTGCACCACCTGCCGGCCGGGCGCTCTCTGCCGGGAGCGCTGACCTCCTTCTTTTTGTCGCCCACGGGCCTCCCCTTTCGGGGGGCCCGCGAAGCGTCCTCGGCGGCGAGGATATGACCCTCGTCATCGGAACGGGCTGACCTTTTCTTCCTCCTATCCCGCCGCCCTGAACGAGCGGCGGACTCGGGAACAGCCGGAGCCGCAGCTCCAGAGCCGGAGGAGTTCCAGATCCAGGCCTCCTCCTTGCGAGCAACACGGTCCGCGAGCTCGAAAAGCTGCACGGTGGTCTGGGGCTCCTTGGAGGCGATCTTTTCGAGCATGCGGTTGTGCCGCACGCCCCCCTGAATGCGTAGATAACCGCATGTGCAGGGATGCAAGGTATGGTGTTGCGGACTTGACAGGACCGCTGGATGTACGAGCGGAGAGACTCATTGTCCCTCCGCTGTACCGCGTGCAAGTCCGCCTCTTTGCCTGGGCGCGGATATGTGCCTTGGAAGTTCGTGGTGAACTACTGGCACAAGTCCTCCCAGGAGTGGACCGACGCGGGTGGCAGGTTCATTAGCCAACCCCGCGCCTGGCCCTTCAGGGCCATAGGAAAGAAGTTCGCCATGACCCTATCGTCACCCCCCGTGGCTTCTATTCCAGTCGTGTAGATCTGGAGAAACTCAGCGGGGTTGACGCTCCCGTCATATTTTTTGGTGATGGTGGGCCGGAACCTCGGGGGCCAACGAACATTCCGAAGGCTCACCACGAAGGCTCGACAGCCGGCACCACCAACCGGGGACACGGGGGGCCGGCCCCCGTGACCGGAACGGAGCGGCGCCCCAGAGGAGGAGGCGCCTTCCGTTGCATGGGTGGCGCGATGAGCGTCGCGCCGGCGCTCGATATCGAGCCGGGCGTCTGGCCCCCCATGCATATTCTCATGAGTCGGAGGCGTTGACGAGGGAACCGCAGACGAACAGCGGGTGCCGGCCGTCGCCCGTCGTCCCCTCTTTAGACAGGATCGGGCCGCTAAGGAGCGTAATGCCTTACTCCTGTGTTCTGGTAGATCTGAGAGTATGATGGAATCCAGAGAGTGTCCCCCTTATCTCCTAGGCCTGGGCCTCCTTTTATATGGCAAGGGGCTACCACATGGGCCATGAGCTGGCTAAGAAAGAAAACATTCTTTTACATTTAGGGCTATCCTACCGTCGGAAGCAGCCTCTGACAAACGCCGCAGCACGCCTTCGCTCGGTCAGCCGACCCATCCGGGGGACGCCCATTTCAGCCTTCATTAAATGGCAGATGACTTCCGTGTCCCGCTCACATTGGAAACGGGAAACATCTGACCGGAGCTGGGGTACCAACTCCGGCTGAGAGACGAGAGGCAGAAGGCTCTCATCATTCTGATGGGACGGGGCGAGGCGTGCAACAGGCCGCCTGGCGCGCGTGCGGTGCATAGGCATCCTGGCACCACCTAACCCGCGATCTGACCGGTCTGCGACCGGTCACTCACCGTGACTGGTCACGGACCGGATATGCACGCGCCACGCCGCATTAAATGCGACGTAGTGCGCCCGTCTGAACCGCTATAAATGCGGTTAGGTGAGTTTTGCCGTGCTCACCTAACCCTCGCACGTGGCATCCAAGCCGCAGGGGGTCGGGGCGCCCCAGGTCTCGAGGGAGAAACGGGAGCGGCCCGACCCCGGGGGAAACCGGGAGGGCAGCCGCCACGTCACCCTTGGGCCCGACCCCTCCGGGGAAACGGGCCACGTGGATCCCTGTGGCCGCCCTTCCCTTTGGTCTCAATACCCCCGGGCCCGTGTCACCGACATATAATTAACTTCAATTTTTTGTATTATGTTCTTCTCGACTGCCGACTTTAAGTAAGTTGCCTTTCTTGAGTTGCTAGTCGGGGGCTATCCGTATTAATAAAGTATGAGGTTTGTTTTGAATATAACTTGTTTGTATTCATTTTATCATTATTTTTTGTTTTAATTTGAGTCAAGTGAATAAGGACTGAAAATTTTTGATGACTTAATCAAGTTTAGGCTTGGTGACAGTCGAACAAAAATTTTGAAGAAATTAAACGCAAGATTCAAATTAGGGCATAAACATAAATAAACTGATAAGTTACAAGTTAGATCACAAGAGTTTTTTACAATTGAGAGTCTATCCCTAGAACTTTTCGACTAAGTCAGCAGCTATCTTCTTTGCAGACTCCTGAGTTTCATTTATCAATTCTAAGGCTTGCTCATCAGAAGTGCCGTCAACAAAGCCATCTCCTATAGAATTTATATCTACTCGGGGATAGAGTGACTTCGTCATAGCCAGAGTTTGACTCGCACTCATGGTAACAGCATCAGTGATATTATCTAGATACTTCTTCGGAGCTGTCCTGAGTTTGTCAAAAATCTCAAGTGCATCTTCAGCACTTGTTCCTAGGCCGTTCTGATAAATTGCTGACAAGATTGGTGTGGCTGCGTTAGCAATGTCATCTCTGATTCTCTCGGCTCTCTAGACTTTTTCAGCAAAGACTTCAAATTGAGCATGTGATTTTAACTTGTTGGCTGCAAGATCGACAATATTCTGATTACATTGATGACCAAGATAAAGCTGTATCAAGAATATGAGTTTTAGGAGGTTACCTTCAAGCTCTGCTATAGCTTTAGCTTTGTCTGTCTCGAGCTTGGCATTATCATTTTCAACTTTCTTTAATTGGGCCTTGAGGGATTCAATCTCAGTCAAGTTGGCTAGAACATGAAGATATAGAGTTAATAGAGCTGAATGAATTAATCAAAAGCAGATAAGTTAATATTTCTTACCTCCAATCGAACCACGAAGTTCTAAGTTCATATCCCGAAGCTTGCAGATTTCTTCCCACAAGACAGTTTCTCTAGCTATAGCGTCTTCCTTGGCTTCTTTGAGCTCTTGTTGGATATTCTCTAAGGAGTTGACATGAGGTACAAGTTTTTCCAAGGTGTCGGATTTAGCCTGGGAGCGACGATATATTCTCTACATTGCAAAAAGTAAGTCAGTTAATTATATGTGAATTAGCAATTTAGATATGAGGAGTTTCTTTTTACATTCATTAGTCGAGTGGCTTCATTAAGACTGGCAACAAGCAAATCTCGTTCTTCGGCTTCCTTTTACTTGTTTAGTATGATGCCCTGTTTTTTGCCTTCTGCATCACACCACTCGATCTTGACTGGAGGCCTTCTCTAGTTGTTTGTTCTAAGGAAGATATGAAGGTGTTAACGACGGATTTTGGTAATCGACTTGGAGAGAAAAGAGGAAACCGAGGCAGAGAGGAAGGATTGAGTTGGAGTTGGACCAGGCTTCGTATCGGACCCGGTAACCGTATCGGACCGGGGAGGTGTTGCTATAGAGAGCGTATCGGCCGATACGGATTTGGTTTGGTCGTGGGCCGATACGGGTTGTGAGTTGACAGCGTCAATGTGGGCTTGGTCTGGGCTCGGAATAAGTTTCAAGGAAGGTGCCAAATAGAGATAAAGCTCGGTTTTAGGCAATTGTATCTTGTAAATTAAGTAGTTTAGATCTAATCTGTGGCTTAAGTCTGCCGCAAGGACTTGTTTGTTAGTTGTAGATAAGATCGTGCCCTACAAGGGTTCTGTTGTAACCTCGGGTATAAATATCCCGATAGTTTGTACATGGAAACTCTCTCTCAATCAATCACACAATCAAATCAATCTACTTTCGGCGCATCGCCAACCCTCGTAAGAGGTCGACTCCTGACGAGTTCTTGCTTCCTTAGAGCAAGGTAAGAACTCGTACCCGACGATTTGCATCGTCGGGGCTAGCGTGTCGCTTTAGGCACGTTAAGCCCTGATGATGTGATCGTCGTTTATCGTGTTTTAGCTAACCTAGATGTGGTTTGCTAATTCCATCTCGCCAGCGGTTAATTCGTTTTAGGGTTTGTTGCCGACGATGATTGAATTGGTTTACTTGTTTAGGTTATCTAAGGCATTTACCATCCCCAAAAGCATTTGACGGTTTGATTTTCTTTGTGCTAAGTCTCGATTCACACTTTGAGTTGTTATCGACCTTAGTCCTGTTTCGAGATCTAACATGAAGCCTGCTTTCGGTTGTAATTAAGGATAGCGCCGGGGTTTCAGCCGGTCTTACCTAATGCATGTGATTATTTATGTTTTTGCATGTGTTTGCCACTTATACATGTGGATCGACGAATATAAACGTATCGGTTGCAGGGTGTCTTCAAGATGTCTTTGTGATTGGTGTATTTATGTTGGCCGATTGGCTTGTATAAGTTTGCACTAGGGTAATAGCTAGTGTGTTTATCTTCATGAAATCCTCATCGGCTGCTTCTAGTAATTTGCCTTAGACATGTTAAAATAGGCCGATGAGATTAGATCTGTTTCAATTTACTTATTATCTTGAGTAAGCCGATACAGCTTTGCCCTATCGGCTGGGCTATAACAATGTGACATCGGCCTATCGGCCGATCGACCATTGTCTTCTGATATGGTTTACTTGTTTCTTGTTGATTGCAGATCAAATCAACTGGCACGCTCTGCGCACGACTAGGCAAGCCAATTTGGACCTGCACTGGAGTTAAGCAGATCTCCCAGGCCGCCGTGGTAACGCGGAACCCGTTTTGTGGTCGAACGGGTCTAAATTCTGCGCCAACACGCTTTTGGCACGCCCAGTGGGACTTCGATTTTCAACTTCACTTCCAGAGAGACCACGCTCCACCGTTCGCCAAAAGCTGTGTTTCGATAGCACGCTTTTGGCACGCCCGGTGGGACCAAGAACGCAAACTCTGCAATAGCAGTAAATCTTCTCGAGATGTCGAAGCAGGTAGAGATTTCCGAGGAGAACATCGTCCCTGTAACCGCCGACCAGCTCAATGCAGAGCAGAAGGCTGAGATGGAAAATCTGGTCGAGCAGTTCCAGAATATGTACCTGCAAACATATTCGAGGACTTGGCAAGGCACCTTGATCCAAAAATCCAAGATAGTTATGCCGAGTCCTGGAGAGGGAGCTAGCACGTCAGCGGCGGCACACGACCACACCGTCAAGACTGAAGATACTGCAGCGCCGACGTTGCAAGATAGGATTGACTCCGCAGTTCATTCTGCGCTAGTCAACCAATCGGGGATCCTGGTGAACACATTGACCAATACGGTCAAATCGATCCTAGATGGGTCGATTCACCAGTACAAGCCTCAGGGACCGATTTTCTTACCAGAAAATAAGTTCCCTGCCTATCGGACCCTGAGGAACGACCTGAGCACGGCTCAGCCGACAGCGCCGATGCCACCCCCATCGGCGCAGCCAACAACAACACTACCACTGGTCCTCACCAATCAGACAGGGGGGAGCCCTCAGCACATTACGGGGGAACAATATGCTCAATGGACCAAGGGGAAGCAACCAGTGATTGAGCCGATGCAGCAAGTTCCGGTTCACCAACCATCGGCCGGACAGCCACAAGCCCCGGTGTTCAGCAATCCTCCACCTCAAGCTGCATACAATGTGCCACAAGGCTACCAGCAGCACACCGCAGGGCAGTACGGCGCGCAAAATCTCGATCACCACTACCAGCCGTACTCCCCCGGGCAGTATCAAGCAGAGGCCTTGCAGCAATCATATTAGCAAGACCTCCCACATCGGCCCGCAGGATACTGGGCCAATATGATAGCTGAAGTGATGCGAGATCAGTTCGGCTTTGAGCCCAAGGAAAACTCTACAGTGTATCGGCACCCGTACCCTGAGGAATTTGACAGAGTGCCATTGCCAGGCCGATACAAGATCCCGGACTTTTCAAAGTTTTCGGGGCAGGACAACGTCTCGACGTACAAGCATGTCAGCCGATTCCTAGCACAGTGCGGGGAGGCATCGGCTATCGAGGCGTTGAGGGTGAGGTTTTTCCCTCTATCCTTATCAGGGTCTGCATTCACGTGGTTTTCATCTTTGCCCTGCAATTCCATCAGAGGATGGATAGATCTGGAGAAACAGTTTCATAGCTATTTCTACAATGGCGTACAAGAGATGAAATTGTCCGATCTAACTGCCATCAGGCAACGAGTGGATGAATCGGTCCCAGAGTATATCTAGAGGTTTAGAGACATAAGGAACAGGTGTTACAGCCTCAGCTTGACCGATTCCCAGTTGGCCGATTTGGCATTTCAAGGATTGCTAGGGCCGATACGCGAGAGGTTCTCCTTGCAGGAATTTGACAGCCTAGCTCAGCTAGCTCAACGCATATCGGCCCACGAACAACGATTCCAGGAGGCAAAGAAGTTTGTCAAGAAAATCAATACAGTTTATCAGTATGCCTCCGATGATGACGACGAGGAAGATGTTGATGTCGACCTGGCCGAATGGGCCCGGATGAGAAAGCCGACAACTTGCCAATGGGCCAAGAAGGGCGACAAGGAAGATAAATATGACTTCGACATCAACAAGGCCGATAAGATATTTGATCTACTGTTGCAAGAAAAGCAAATCCAGTTGCCAGTGGGTCATATATTGCCATCGGCCGAAGAGATCTAGAAACGGAGATATTGCAAATGACACAACTCTTATTCACACCATACAAATGAATGCAAGATCTTCAGGCAACAGATTCAATCGGCCATCGAGCAAGGCAGGATTAAAATCGATGATGCCAAGCGGCCGATGAAAATCGAAGGGCACCTGTTCCCAGTCAACATGGTGCGGGCAGACAGGACCGATGGCATCGGCTTAGTTATGATATCCCCTCGGGGGGCAAGCTTTGAGTTTGCTTTTACTATCAAGCCTTATTATACTAACAATCAAGCAGAGTACGAAGCGGTGCTTAAAGGCTTGCAGTTATTACAAGAAGTCGAGGCCGATTCCGTAGAGATCATTGGTGACCCACAACTGGTAATTAATCAAATTCCTGGAGAGTATGAATGCAAAGATGACATCCTCAAAGTCTACAATGAAGAGTGCAAGGTGTTGCTTCAGGCATTCAAGATCGTAACGATGCGGCATATACCCAGGAAGCAAAACTTCGAGGCCAATGACCTGGCTCAGGGGGCATCGGGATACAGGCCGATGGCCAAGGATGCACGAGTTCAAATCGCCACCGTGGACGCCGATGATTGGAGATTTGCTATCATTGATTATTTGAAGAATCCTTCCCAATCGGCGTCACGAAAGATGAAATACAAAGTATTGCAGTATGTCCTGCTAGATGATGATTTATACCATCGGACGATTGATGGTGTCTTGCTCAAGTGCCTAGGTCCTGAGGAGGCTAAAGTCGTTATGAGCGAGGTCCATGAAGGGATTTGTGGAACACATCAATTGGCCCATAAAATGAGATGGCTGTTGAAATGCATTGGGTATTTTTGGCCAACCATGCTAGAGGATTGTTTCAAGTATTATAAAGGATGTCAGGATTGTCAGAAGTTTGGAGCAATTCAAAGAGCACCGGCATCGGCTATGCATCCCATCATAAAGCCGTAGCCGTTTCGCGGATGGGGAATAGATATGATCGGCTAGATTAACCCGCCATCGAGCAAGGGACACAAATATATCTTGGTGGCTACCGATTACTTCACAAAGTGGGTTGAGGCCGTTCCCCTTAAGAAGGTTGATTCCAAAGATGCAATTCAGTTTGTTAAGGAATATATCATATATCGGTTTGGGTTACCTCAGATGATAACCACCGATCAAGGATCAATCTTCGTGTCCGATGAGTTCGTCCAGTTCGCCGATAGCATGGGCATTAAATTATTAAATTCTTCTCCTTACTACGCGCAAGCTAATGGACAGGCAGAGGCTTCTAATAAGACTTTAATCAAGTTAATCAAGAGGAAGATCGACGAACAGCCGAGGCAATGGCACACAACGCTGGCCGATTCCCTTTGGGCGTATCGGATGGCTTGCCATGGTGCAATTCAAGTGCCTTCGTATCAGCTGGTTTATGGACATGAAGCGGTGCTACCGTGGGAAACCAACATCGGCTCAAGAAGGATTGCTTTGCAAGACGACTTGACAGCCGATGAGTACCATAATCTTATGGTGGATGAGTTAGACGATTTGGCGCATGTCCGATTACGGGCCCTAGAGAAGATCAAACGTGATAAAGATAGAGTGGCTCGTCATTACAACAAAAAAGTTCTCGCCAAGTCATTTGAAGAAGGGGATCTTGTATGGAAATTAATAATGCCGATTGGTTCCAGAGATAATAAATTCGGCAAGTGGTCACCTAATTGGGAAGGTCCTTTTCAAATTCATCGTTGTGTTCCTCGCAATGCTTATTTGCTCAAGGGGTTGGATGGCGAGATTTATGGACGAGCTCTTAATGGCAAGTACTTGAAGAAATATTATCCTAGCATCTGGATCGATTCATGATCGGCCCTCCAGCCGATTTATGACTACAGCCGATGTGTTATGCATCGTCTTTAGATGGCCGATACACACTTTCGCCCTTAGTTCAAATTTTACAACATGAGCCCTCATCTTCTAAAATTTGGGGGGCATATATATATATACAAGCGCGGAATTTTTTAAGGAATTTTTCAAATTCGGCTAAGTGGCCGATAAGGTTTGCGTTTACACGGTAAAAAGAAGAAATAGCCTACATCACCCTATAAATTCTGCAATAGCTGCAATGGCTCTATGGTGGATTTGTTCAATATCTTCTATAGCTTGGGCGTCATCGGTCGTCGACCCTGGGATTGGCTTTAATGACTTACTCAGGGTGGCAAGATACTTGGCCGACGCCTTGAGCTTTGCCGTCTAGTCTTCGATAGCCTTGGGTGATGCAGCTATCCTGGCTTCGACTTCTTGGATTTCGCGGCGCGTGGTTTCCAGCTTCGATTCGAGCTTTGCTTCGAGACGACGGAGTCCTTCGAGTTTGTGCTTCAAGACAATCGGCTCCACTGCTAGCTCGTCCAACTTGGTCTTGTCAGCATTGACTTGAGCCCTGCTAGCGGACAGGGCCGATTCCAGTTGCTCACGCTCTCGTCGCTCTGCGAGTCTTTCTTTTGCCTTGTTGAGTTTGAATCGGTATTGCTCCAAGAAGATGGCCGGTGTTAGAGTCTCCATCAGGCTTTCGGGCAGGTCATCCTGAATTTCTTGTACCCTAACTCTGATGGGGGTGCAATCTTTCACCAAGTACTCCAACGAAGACTCCAGCCGATTGGCGATGTCGGTCAGCCGATTCTTTAGATCATCAGAAATTGACGCCCTGGCTGTCGTGGGTGGCTCCTTGTCCTCATCATCAAGAAACTGGCCGATATCAAAAGAAAACATATCGGCTAGGTTCTGCAAATATCAATATGGGTCGAGGTTAGCCTCGTTAATCAGGAATCGGCAGAAAGGGGATCAGGGTAATCGTGGTTACCTGTGTTGGAGCATCGGTGGTGCTTGCATCGGCCTCCCTTTGCTGTGTTGAGGCAGTAGGTGAGGGGGTTGGCCGATGTGTTGAAGGTGATGGAGCCCTAGGCTGAAAAGCAAGAAATTGGTAAATAGGATTATGTAAATAACAAGATAATACGAAAATCAACTCTTACCGAGACAGTCGAAGAGGGTGGTGGAGAAGGAGGAGTCCTCAATCGTGCCTTGGCTCGTTCACGCCGTTGTAAGGTGGCTTTTTTGGTTCTGGGTGAAGGGGCCGATCGAGTTCTCTCCTTCAATATAGATGATGCCACGGCCTGAAGAGGATATGAAGTTAAAGTATGACATTACAAGGGGGGTTGTGTAAACACGAAAAGGGATTACATTGACCTTGCGAACTGCATGTCTGGTCCTCTTTGGTTGGGGGGCATTGCTTGGGTCATCGGCTGGCGGGATCTCAGTAGCTTCGGCCGATGGCTCCTTGGTGGTTTCGGCTGATGAGTCTTCTTCTTCATATGCATCGGCAGCCGCTGCATCGACTTCCTCCTCCATCACTTGTTCTTCAAGGAATTCTTCCATGGAGAGGTCCAGTTCTTCAAGATCGGCTTGGTCATCAATTTTGGCCTTCTTGCTGGATTTTTGGGATTTGCCCTTGGTTGGTGCTTTCCTTTTGGGGTTTGCTTTAATCATCGGCCCCTGAAGTAGCGTTGAAATCTTTGGGGCAGTAAGGCCGATGATGGACTCCAAGATGGTTGAGCCTGATGGAGCTATGGCTTGAGCGTAAAAGATTTTCCGTCCACTGTTGCTCACGGATGGAATCGGCTAGTCTGGGACTTGAGGGCTGATACCCTGGATAAGCTCTGTCACATAAAATCTGGCCGATTGATGAAAAATGTGAGCGGCCCACTCTTGCCACCATGTTTGGAAGTTGATATGAACAAAGGCATTTAGATGCAATCGGTTGCAATCACCGAGATTTGGGAGCTCGATTTCCAACGCTTTGCTCATGACCAGTGCCGATGGAACCGTGCCTCTGCTCTCTAGGAGTTTGTGAAGATATAGACTGATAGGGAGTTGCCCGAGCCCGCACTGTCTAGCAGCCACCATTGGGTTGTAAAATTCATAAGATAGACTCGTGCTTCTTCCCTGAAATATGCCTACTGGGAGCAGGCACAGAGTGAGGCCGATCATGAATAATTCCCGTGACTCCATGTCATCGTTTATCAAGCTCAGCTGGAGGTCGTCAGGGAGTTCAAAATCTCGGTCCAATGTGTAGACAAACATGTCCATCCTGGCTGATGGAGGGCCGGTGAAGAAACACATGAACCATGTAGCCATGTCATCGGCCGATTGGTCTGCACCTAGGTAAACAGAGGCCGCTTCCTCATAGGACATGCATCTTCTGCTCCTGGGGTCTTCGTGATCGGCGTATTTTGATGGAAAGCGAGAGTCTGATAGAGGTGGCCGATCGACCAAGGTATTGGTGTAAATGGTTAGCCAGAGTTGAATGAACCACCATGGTCCTCCATGAGCTATAGTTTGTTTTAGCATCAGGTCCTGTGTGGAGACATGGAGCAGCCGATAGACAGATCCCAGGAGGTATTGGCCCAAGGGGATTTGTTTCTTGTCGACCAAAGCCTGAGCCAAGTGTTGACAGTTTGTGGTGGGGCCACAGGTCGATCCGCAAAAGACAAATCTCTCCAACCACAATGTCAGGAAAGCTACGTGTTCTCGCTCTGAGACCGATCCCTGTTCCATGTGTTCAGAGATGTATCCGGACCAGCCTCCGATTTTCTTGGTCTTCAACTTGTGGCTGCTGTTTATCAGGAGGCTGAAGGGATTGATCTCAGAGTCGGTATTTAGTCCTGTCAGTATCTTGACATCTACAAGGGTGGGGGTCATCGGACCCTACTTGAACATGAAGGCATTCAAGGTACTGGACCAGAAGTAGCTAGCAGCCGACATGAGTGGCTCATTCTTCTTGGTATCTGCCAGGAACAGAGTTATGCATTGGCTGATCCCAATCTCGTCCCAGTGGACATGCTTGGTGGCAGCAATCCTTTTATGCCAGGTTCTGTATCCGTTCAGCTTCGACGGCCACGACCTGAAGGTATGTTTCCATGCAGAAACATTGGGTTTGGCTTGCCTGAAGGGGATTCTGTCAGTCTCGGCGTTGATTAGCCAAGTCGGGTCACAGTCGCCCATGGGGCCTAGCAGAAAGCGGTGAGATTTGTCGTCGGTGGGGATTAAGATTTGGTTTTTGAAGACCTAAATCATGAGAATGGCGATGAAGATATAAAACCCGGGGGGCAGAGAGTAAAAACCTTAACTTGGAGAAATCGGCGAAAAAAAACGATAATGTGGATTTTGAAGGAATTGATTTACCGCAGGGATCTCGGAGGCGTAGAACAGGGCGGAGGCCATCGTTGTCGTTGAAGGGGTCGCTATGAAGGGGGTCGATGTTGACGGAACGCCGAGGGGTCACCGGAGTTGAGAAACGCGAAAGGTTTGTTGAATCGGCGGCGGAAGGATTCGAATCTGGATCTGCGCGGTTTTCAGATTAGACCTAGCAAAGAAGTCGATGGGTTCCTTGGAGCTAATTCCGCCACATTATATAATGAAGCGGAATTGGGGGGCATGTGTTAACGATGGATTTTGGTAATTGACTTGGAGAGAAAAGAGGAAACCGAGGCAGAGAGGAAGGATTGAGTTGGAGTTGGACCAGGCTTCGTATCGGACCCGGTAACCGTATCGGACCGGGGAGGTGTTGCTATAGAGAGCGTATCGGCCGATACGGATTTGGTTTGGTCGTGGGCCGATACGGGTTGTGAGTTGACAGCGTCAATGTGGGCTTGGTCTGGGCTCGGAATAAGTTTCAAGGAAGCTGCCAAATAGAGATAAAGCTCGGTTTTAGGCAATTGTATCTTGTAAATTAAGTAGTTTAGATCTAATCTATGGCTTAAGTCTGCCGCAAGGACTTGTTTGTTAGTTGTAGATAAGATCGTGCCCTACAAGGGTTCTGTTGTAACCTCGGGTATAAATATCCCGATAGTTTGTACATGGAAACTCTCTCTCAATCAATCACACAATCAAATCAATCTACTTTCGGCGCATCGCCAACCCTCGTAAGAGGTCGACTCCTGACGAGTTCTTGCTTCCTTAGAGCAAGGTAAGAACTCGTACCCGACGATTTGCATCGTCGGGGCTAGCGTGTCGCTTTAGGCACGTTAAGCCCTGATGATGTGATCGCCGTTTATCGTGTTTTAGCTAACCTAGATGTGGTTTGCTAATTCCATCTCGCCAGCGGTTAATTCGTTTTAGGGTTTGTTGCCGATGATGATTGAATTTGTTTACTTGTTTAGGTTATCTAAGGCATTTACCATCCCCAAAAGCAATCGACGGTTTGATTTTCTTTGTGCTAAGTCTCGATTCACACTTTGAGTTGTTATCGACCTTAGTCCTGTTTCGAGATCTAACATGAAGCCTGCTTTCGGTTGTAATTAAGGATAGCGCCGGGGTTTTAGCCGGTCTTACCTAATGCATGTGATTATTTATGTTTTTGCATGTGTTTGCCACTTATACATGTGGATCGACGAATATAAACGTATCGGTTGCAGGGTGTCTTCAAGATGTCTTTGTGATTGGTGTATTTATGTTGGCCGATTGGCTTGTATAAGTTTGCACTAGGGTAATAGCTAGTGTGTTTATCTTCATGAAATCCTCATCGGCTGCTTCTAGTAATTTGCCTTAGACATGTTAAAATAGGCCGATGAGATTAGATCTGTTTCAATTTACTTATTATCTTGAGTAAGCCGATACAGCTTTGCCCTATCGGCTGGGCTATAACAATGTGACATCGGCCTATCGGCCGATCGACCATTGCCTTCTGATATAGTTTACTTGTTTCTTGTTGATTGCAGATCAAATCAACTGGCACGCTCTGCGCACGACTAGGCAAGCCAATTTGGACCTGCACTGGAGTTAAGCAGATCTCCCAGGCCGCCGTGGTAACGCGGAACCCGTTTTGTGGTCGAACGGGTCTAAATTCTGCGCCAACAGAAGGACAGAACTCAGGAAGCATATTCAAGACAAATATTTAATGATTGGTTGATTTACCTGTTGTCGCTTCAGGATGGTTTTCTTGAGTGGCAGCATCCCTATTTGTTTGATCCTTGTTGATTTCTTCGGTAGTCGATGTTGGATCTTCAACTGGTGTTCCTTGGTTGACTGGGACTTGCTCTTCTTTATCCGGTTGGTTTTCAATGGGGGGTCCTTGAGTTGATGTTTGTTCAGTAGAATCCGACTGGTTTCTAGACGAGGGAGCTTGACTGGCAGTCGGGGGCTCTTGGCCAGGAGTAGTCTCACTCGGGAGAGGGATCTGGGACTCTTGTTTTGTGGTCTCTTGGTTTTCTGGTCCTACAGCTGGAGTTGTTTTTTCCGACTGGCTGGTGGGATCTATGTCTTGAGGTTTTCTACAGAAGATGAAACATGGTATTCAGAATGGAGTTAAATGGATTCTCAATGAGAAAACAATGCAAAGTCATGCGAAGGATACCTGGTGGATGGCCTAGGCGAGCTGATATTGGCCTTGGGCGTTTGGATCTCTTCAGATTCTTCATCTGAGTCATCGATGACTAGCTTCCTCTGTTTGCTTGCGCGTTTGCTAGTTTCCTCAACTACGGCTGCAGTTCTCTTGTTTTTTGTTTGGGGTTTGATTTTCGGACCGCCAGTTGGTTTCCTGACAGTCGGCTGGGCTGGCACATCCTCATGATATACCTTGTATGGTCGGGAGATGATCAGAGCATTTGCCTACAAGCAATCTTTTCTTTAGGAAACGTTGAAGAATATGGCGAGATAAAAATCATTAAAGTTGCAGGGTTTACATATCGGAGGAGGTGGTCGATGAATATGGTAAGGGAGAACTGGCAGTTTGTTGCTGTAGTCTACCACAATCCCAGTGGAGAAGATTTTGTACATACGAGAGCACAAGACCTGGAAGTTTAAAGACTCTCGATCTTCCCGGTTGGGGTCACTCTGTCCTTCATATTCGAAGGCTGGCTTGGATCTTTCTTTGATGGGAGCCAGTTGGCATTTGATGAAGTGTCAAGTGATTTGTTCTCCTTGGAGTCCCTTATTTTTCATTTCAAGAATTTTTGCCAGAAGATTATTTGCTTCTATCCAGTCTTAGTTCTCGGGTAAAGCATTCCAGTTGGCCCGTTGGATTGGCGGAAGACCGATGAAGTCGGGCAGGCTGGGGGCTGGGTTGGAAATGTAAAACCAGTTCATGTGCCAGCCCTTGTTGGAAGATTTCAAGGGAAGAGGAAAGTAGTCTTTGCGGAGAGTGCCACGGAGTTGGAATCCCGCACCGCCGACAACACAAGGGTTATCTTTGGTCGGATGGGCTTTAAGAGAAAATATGCGGCGGAAAAGATTGAAGTGGGGATAGATTCCGAGGAAGGCTTCACATACATGGATGAAGATGGCAATGTGCAGTATAGAGTTTGGATTCAGATGGTAACTTTGATGCCATAATAATCCAGGATGCCGCGGAAGAATTCAGAAGTTGGTAGACTGAATCCACAGTAAAAGAAGTGGGTGAAGACGACAATCTCACCGGTATTTGGAGTTGGGAATTCCTCACCATACGCCAGACGCCAGCCAATGATTTCCTTCGCTGGGAGGACTCCATCCTTTACCATTTCCTTTAATGTTGATTCCTTCACATCAGAGGTCGCCCATTGGTCGAAGGGGATTTCTCTCTCTTCCTCCATGAGTGAGATTTGAGGAGGATGTCAGGAGCAGGATGAGCGTAGTGGTTTTTGAAGGGATTTAGAATGGCTGGATGAATGGATTTGGTGGATTTCGTGTTCGAGGTTTCTGCGGAGGTGCTTGTGAACAGGAGCGAGAAAGGGGAAATTTTTCAGAAGTCGAAGCGGCAGGGAAGACGACAGCGCTTCGGCGATTTTTTAGGGTATCGGTAAGTTTTCCTTTATTTGGGCCGAAGCTCATGGGAATCTTACAGCCCATGATTCAGGTGTGGCTTGTCACGTGTCTTTAGAGACTTAAGCAAATTTGCCTTGGCAATATGCATGTGTTTTATTGCCCAATACTTTAAAAATCCTTCCATACAGCGGTTATACTACTTTTTAAGAGTTGGTGTAATGCAATTTGGAAGGTGACTAACAGTAAAGTTTTTTATAACTGTCTTAGTAACTTTTCTATAAGTTGTTAGAGCTGTTTGGTTTTTATGAAGCAATTGATTTATATCAATGCTATTTTGCCACTTTGGTGTGCTTTTCTTGGATTAAGACCAATGTTATGGTTTAGGCCGATTGTATTTTGGTCGTATTCTTCAGGCGGTTGGTAAATCTATTTATGGGTTTTTGATAACTCGGATTTTATACCACAAATGTCATATATTCCCGAGATGATGAAGTTGAGTGTTTCGAGGGGACCTGGGCATGACAGCATGAGCTGAATATGATGTCAATACTCGAGGTCATTAAGCACCGTACCTTGTTTATAAGGTTATGGGTTATATGATTTTTATGATTGTTTTTTGGCTTTGGCTAAGCATTTATTTATACAATATTACTTGGATGAGTATGATTATTATAGTTTTTGACTATATGCTTAGTTTGTTCAACTAAACACATAGTCGAGGGCTACACCTAATTAGGTGCATCTAGTCGATGCACCTGGGTATATTTTTTATGACTTTTTAGCCCTTCACAGCCTTCTTATTGGATGATAAAGCACTCGGGAGACCTAGGCAGAGATGATGGAAGTACTCGGCAATGGAAGCACTTGGCTATGGAGGCATTCAGCTATGCACTAATTTGGTTCGAGGCAAGGTTATCTCGTCGACTGTGAAGGTCTCAGGGGCTACTGTGAAGATTATGGGTACCATATACCCACACGACTAGCTTATCCGACTGATTATAGGGAATAGGTTATGAGAGATAATCGTGTAATAGGCTTAGGGGGTGTTTGGATTAGAGACTTAAATTTTAGTCCATGTCACATCGGATGTTTGAGTGCTAATTAAGAGTATTAAACATAGACCAATAATAAAACTAATTGCATAAATGAGTGCTAATTTGCGAGACAAATTTTTTAAGCCTAATTAATCCATAATTAGCACATGTTTATTGTAGCATCACATAGGCTAATCATGGATTAATTAGACTCAATAGATTCGTCTCGCAAATTAGTCCAAGGTTATAAAATGGGTTTTATTTTTAGTCTACGTTTAATACTTCTAATTAGTGTACAAACATTTGATGTGACAGGGACTAAAACTTTTTAGTCCCATCTAAATGGGGCCTTAGGACTTAAGTATTACGTTACCTTGTGTATTAAGGAACGACTTATAGTCCTAAGTCGAGAGTATTATGGATAATGCTTAGGAGTCCTATACTGTATGTAGGTTGGTCTTCGACTTGTGAGCTTGCCCTCTGAACCTATATAAAGAGGGCAGGACGTCCCTTGAGGGATATAGAGGCAATAGCAATTAGCTAGATTTTTCCTCATACACAACCCGATCGTGAGATCAATACATAACTCGGTGGATACAATCCCCAAAACAAGAGTAGGGTGTTACTTCTTTATAGAAGGCCTGAACCTGTCTTGAGCGCTACCCCCTGTTTCTTATTGTCGAAGTCAGGTTTCGACAGTCTTCATGATTAGAAGATCAACCCTTGAATAGAAAAATATGAAATCATGTATATATGATCAACCCTTGAATAGAAGAATATGAAGTCATGTATATATGATCAATCCTTCAATAGAAGAAATGTGAAATCATGTATAGTGGTTTGTGAACAAAAATTAAATAGACCACAATGTGGTAGTTTTTCGCATCTCTTACAACAGCATCCCCTCTGTCCTAAAATATATTTAAATTTTGTTCAAATTCAAAACTTTTGTACCAAAAACCATTAATTTTCATGTAAACTATGGTGGCTAGTAGTTTTGTACGGAGGAAAAATTCCTCAAATCTCGTGCAAGGTTACATATATCGGAATATACAAACACACTAGGGGGGGGGACTGGATTTCAGAAATTTTGAAATGGTCGAAAGAAAATTTCCAAAATTTTGAAGAAATTTGGGTATTACATTTGAATTTTTCTGTATTAAAAAGAATATTTTTTTGGTCAGTTGAATATCCTACCGTGATCCAAGGTTAAACCCAAGATTTCAAAAATTTAGGTCCGAAATTATTAACCTTGATATTATAATCTCAGTTCCTTAATAATATAGTAGCACTAGAAGTTCATAAAGAAAAAAAAAGAAAAGTTCATACGTACAAAATTTTTCTTACTAAATTCTTACTAACTCTGACTGTCATGTTGTGAGTACATCTAGATTTATTATAACTTCTGTCTAGATAAATTAGACGGTTGATATTGCTATTTGTAAAAGTTTTGTAAAAAAATGTTTAGTACGTATAGTGGTTTTAAAAATACAGAGCTGGAGGAGGCCACATGTCCATGCCTGATGTATAATGCCACTTTTTGTGTGGTTGTGGCTTTGCAGAGGATAAAGACGACGCGATTGAAGACTAAAAATTAAAAATATACTTTTTTATTGGTTTTTATAGGTATATACATGTTTAGAAAAAAAATAGGAAGTATATCATTATCAAGGAGCCGAAGTACGAATTCACATGAAAAGTGCGCAAACTCGTGACGTGATGTGTCATCATCATGAATTCGCTCGGTCCACGTGCAAATTCGCGCGGACAATGTGCGAACTTGTGATGAAACTTCACCACTAGTTCGTGCAATGGGGGTATGACTTCACGTGAAGAAATACAAATTTGCATTGCTACATACTCATTCTGTCAAAAGAAAAATTTAGGATTGAATGTGTTTTATCATAGTAAAATAAATCTAGACAAGAGTATGCTAGGCTCGTTGCGCTAACAGCTACATTCAATTCTAGATTTGTTTTTTATGAGATGAAGAGAATAGCGAATTCGAGCAATTAATTAAATGATTGTTATTTATTTAATTACCTCATTTAATTACCGTTATTAACAAGTAATTATTACTAGCAAGTAATCATGATAATTAACACCATTAGCCAGCCAGTTCGCTGGGCAGCCAAGCAGCGAGTTCGTGTCCCGGCCGACCGAACTCGCGCGTCGCTGCGAGTTACGATGGTAGTATTTTTTTTTTCACTCCTCTCCAAACATATATATTTCTGTAAAAACGGTGGTAAAAGAAAAGAGCATATTTTCGAATTTTTTTTCCGCGATTGCGACCATGCGAGTGCGTGTGTGACGCAGAGGCATGGGCGGGTGCACCGTGCCACGGGCGCGAGCCAGCCGCCGGCCCCGCCGTCAGCCAGGATCAGACCGGGCCGAACCATGAGTCGACCGGGCCGGGTCAGACCGTCAGGTGGAGCCGAGGTGGCGCATCGCTTCGCTGCAGCCGCGTCGGCGTCGCGCTCGCGCAGCCCAAATCCCGACGCGAGATTTGCCCGCGTCGCGGCCGCAGCAGCGTCTCCTTCCTTATCCCAAATTCTCTCTCTCTCTCTCTCTCTCTCTCTGCAGCCGGAGGCAGCCATGGCGGCGACGACGGCGGCGGCCTCCCTCATGTGCGCGAGGGCGGCGGTGGCGCCCGCGCTGCGCCTACGCGGCTGCGGCGGAGGAGGCAGGGGAGCCCGCCTCGTCTTCTCCTGCTCCGCTTTCTCGTCATCCTCCTCGCCGCCGTCTGGGGAAGGAGGGTTCAGTGGGAAGGTGGGGTTTCTCGGCCTCGGGATCATGGGCGCACCCATGGCCTCCAACCTCATCAAGGCAGGGTAATCCGCAACTCGATCCTCTCCAAAACTGCTCCTTCCTTTCACTCTGCTCTTGGTAGCTCTTACAACTGTTTTACGTATCTTTCTCCTGTGGAATTTGTCACACGCAAACCTAGTCGTCGGCTTCTGCTTGTACGGTTTCTCTGGTGTTCATGGATGCTTCTGCTGCTGCTACAGTTGTGTGCTTCTTTTGTCTCCTCTTGCTGCAGGTGCGATGTCACGGTGTGGAACAGGACCAAGACCAAGTGCGACCCTCTCATCGGCCTCGGCGCCAAGTATATGTCATTCCACCCGTTGCATTTGCATTTCCATTTCCCCTTATGAATCAACAATCTAGCTGGCTGGCTAGCTTTCTTGCTTGTTGAATGGGTGAGGCAATGGTGTGCACCATGATTAGGAATTTGGAGCTGGACACTGCAATGCAATGCAGCTCTGAATGATAGGCGCAAACGGAGATTGTTCATAATTTGCGCTTCGTTTGTGGTTCTTTACTTTCTTTTGGATGAGATGCTCTTTTCCTCAAAAAAATTCTACTCAGAAGTATTCCACTTGTAGAGCACAGAGGCTTTACAGCTACGAGAAATTTGCTGTCATTACTGTTCATGCTGACCCAAACAGAGAGACAGATAAAAGAAAAGAGAGAAAAATAAGACACCATTCTAGGAGTATTTGACAAAAAGATATGTGCAGCACTTTGCTTGATACAAAGAGGATGCCTTGCCTGCCTACAGGTACGAGCCTTCACCGGCCGATGTTGCTTCGTCTTGCGATGTGACCTTCGCGATGCTTGCTGATCCCGAGAGCGCGGTATATGCTTCGTTTCAGAAAATTCTCCAGACTCCAATACTATTTCGTGTTCGTGAAAGCTCACATGGCAGATCTAATCATTCGTATAACGGTTTGTACCTCCACTCAGGTTGAGGTTGCATGCGGGGCCAATGGAGCTGCAGAGGGGATGGCCCCAGGAAAAGGGTAATCTTGCTGTGAGAAGGCATCAGAAAGCCTGGAGCATCAAGCATGTGCTTGGCCTAGATAGCATTATCTCTTATATTGCGTTGTCTGTCACAGGTATGTGGATGTGTCGACCGTTGACGCTGCTACATCCAAGCTGATTGGCAAGCACATTACAAGTACTGGGGCATCTTTCCTTGAGGTAGTTTCTGGTCCCTGCCACTGATCGTACCCTACTCGTCATGTGTTCAACTGTTGATTGTCTTGTCTCGATGTGTCGCTAGCGATGCGATTTCAGCTCTTGTACTGTTGGTCCAATTCTAACTGGATTCCTTTTCAGTAGGCTCCGGTTTCAGGCTCGAAAAAGCCAGCAGAATATGGGCTGCTCATCTTTCTTACCGCAGGTAAACTTCCACCTGACACCTCCACGCTTGGTAATTGTGAGATTGAAAATGTCATGCTCCTTATTATGTTACCTGACTGAAATGGTCCATACGTTTGTGCAAGGTGATGAGTCCTTGTACAATAGAGTGGCACCCCTCCTTGATGTTATGGGCAAGGTTAACTTCTTTTATCTACAATCAGTACTCCATTCAGGCCCTCATATTTAACCAGGAAATGCACTTACGCTGTCCTTACTCTGAAAGCAGTCAAGATTTTTCCTCGGTGACGTTGGCAATGGTGCAGACATGAAGCTCGTGGTTAATATGGTCATGGGGAGGTACCAAAGAAGTCCTTCACATTCAATATTCTAGCAGTCTTACTCCTGTAGTCTGTGTATATTAATTAATGAATGAATGAATTCTGATCTTCTTGGCAAAATACTGCAGCATGATGGTTTCGTTTTCGGAAGGACTGCTCCTCAGCGAAAAAGTCGGCTTAGACCCCAATACTCTTGTTGAGGTTAGTTAGCTCTTACAGTGCTTCAGTGGTAAATACCCAAGTAAAAGAATATAATCTAGGACACACCATACATTGATCCTTTACAGGTTATTTCACAAGGTGCTATCAGTGCTCCCATGTTCTCCCTCAAGGGCCCTTCCATGGTTAAAGCTGCATACCCTACTGCTTTTCCTCTGAAGCATCAGCAGAAGGTAGCCCCTACTTGCATGTTAATGTTGCCAGCAATAAAAACCAGCAACAATTGCATCTCATCTGATTTCTGTGGCACTGCGAAAAACTGGATTTTTCATGACAGGATTTGAGGCTCGCATTGGCCCTGGCAGAATCGGTGTCCCAGTCTATTCCTACAGTCGCGGCTGCAAACGAGCTGTACAAGGTCGCGAAATCGCTTGGGCTTGCAGACCAGGACTTCTCTGCTGTAATCGAGGCGCTGAAGGCAAAGGAGCAGAACAAGTGAACAACTCTTCACAGCCATAGGAAAAAAAATGTTTATTTAGCTGCCGTTGATGCATGCATTGTCTAGCAACTGATTACGAACTGAAACCATGGCAATTCTCCCAATTTTGCTACAGAAGTGATACTTGTTTTTCAGGAATAAAAACCTGATTGATGACAGAATACCTGCAATTGGCGAGTATCTGGCCCCAACATTACTGTTTGTCATTACATGCCAATTCAGCAAAGATACAGAGAAACTTCTTTTGTCAACTTGCAGAACATACAGTACAACAAGGGAGCACCACAGGGCTAAAGAAATGGACTCTGGAGCTACCATTCTAGACAAATACAACAGGTTTCCTGTTAGGTATAACCATCCAACGTCTAAGGTAGCTGAAAATTATTAGGATGTAAACAGTATTTTCGTGTGTGTGGCCATGTGATACAAAAATTCACATATCAAGCACAGTCTAAATGTGCCTTCTACAATGTTATGATTTCTCTTATGTCTTCTTACCACACACTTGAGGAACATGAAATGAAATAACAGCTTACACACAATCAATATGTTCTATTGATGACTGCAGCAGCATTAGCAAACTCTTCGTGATCCTCGAGCTGTCAATCGATCCAACATCATGTGGTGACTGCTACGATCCAATACCAGCGATTTCACCCTTGGCTTTCGCTGCGGCTTGCTGTGCTGCGGCGGCTGCAGCAGCCGCTGCCGCTGCAGCTGATGCAGCTGGAGATGATGGTACAGCTGGTGTCTTCTGTGGAGCTTCAATAGAATGCTCCTGCTGCTGCTTGTTGTTTACTTGGGCCAATATGTTCTTTATTTGGGCGCCGGTGAGCGTCTCATGCTCAAGAAGCGCATTGGCTAGAGCATGGAGCTCCTTGTTGTGTTTGATGAGAATATTCTTTGCATTGTTGTATGCATTCTCCACGAAACACTTCACCTCCTTCTCAATCAGGAGTCTTGTTTCGGTGCTCATGCTCTTTCCATCATCCTCATAATTGTAAGAAACAAAGCCAAGCTGCTTGCTCATACCATATTTGGTTACCATTGCTCTTGCCACTGCAGTTGCTTGCTGAAAATCAGATGAAGCGCCAGATGTCACCTCGCTATCCCCAAAAATAAGCTCCTCCGCCACCCGCCCTCCCATGCACACATCCAGCCTTGCCAGCATCTGTTTCCGTGACACGCTCGTCTCATCTTTATCCGGGAGTTGCGCCACCATCCCAAGGGCCATTCCCCTGGGCACAATGGTAGCTTTGTGAACAGGGTGAGCACCTTCAGTGTGGATGGCAACAAGGGCGTGCCCTCCCTCATGGTACGCCGTCAATTTCCGGGATTCATCAGAAATAACCGCTGACTTGCGCTCACTGCCCATCATGATCC
This sequence comes from Oryza officinalis, assembly GCA_008326285.1. Taxonomy (NCBI): domain Eukaryota; kingdom Viridiplantae; phylum Streptophyta; class Magnoliopsida; order Poales; family Poaceae; genus Oryza; species Oryza officinalis. Next base: position 35,156,600 of record BDMV01000001.1, on the reverse strand, counting down.
GGTCCTTCGCATATTCAAGATCATTCATTGTAACGGCTTTCGCTCCGTCCATGGCAGCCTTAAGAGCAGCCACATTTACCAAGTTAGCAAGGTCTGCACCTGAGAATCCAGGTGTTCCCCTGGCAATGATCATCAAATCCACATCATCACTCTTTAAGACCTGCAATCATGTGTATAAGGATAACTATAAGACATTCCATTTTAGTCTGGACAAACATAATACGGAAAGTTCTCAAGAATTACCTTCGACATATGGGACTCTAGGATTTGCCGCCGGCCTTCAACATCTGGATTCGGAACAACAATATGCCGGTCAAAGCGCCCAGGCCTCACTAGTGCTTTATCTAGGGACTCAGGAAAGTTGGTTGCAGCAATAACAATTATCCCCTCATTCTGCTTAAAGCCATCCAGCTCGACAAGCAACTGGTTCAACGTCATCTTCATATATTGTTGATCCTTTGGATTTCTACTCCCACCTATTGCATCAATTTCATCCATGAATATGATACAGGGAGAACGTTTTTTAGCTGCAGCAAAAAGGTCCCTGACTCTTCTTGCTCCTACGCCTACAAACATCTCCTCAAACTCACTACCACTGCATGAGAAGAAAGGAACACCAGCTTCCCCAGCAATAGCCCTTGCTAACATGGTCTTCCCAGTGCCAGGAGGGCCAACCAACAAGACACCTTTTGGCAGTTTTCCACCAAGACGTGTAAAACGCTGAAAACAAGGAAGCATGCCATATAACAAATGCATGTGATGAAATTGGGGGGGGGGGGGGGGGGGGTGCGTAAATCCTCACATCATTTATGGGCTGAACAATGCATAAACAGATATATGTGACATAACCAGACATCAACTCCACACATTATCTAAAGAGTAAATTTCACATTGGCCACATATTTTGACCAAAGTTTCATAATGTACTAGGGATTAATCAATGTTTTCACATAACACCACATATGTTTTTGCATTAGTTTGTGGTTTGGACTAGGGGTAAGCATACCAAGAAAATATGTGAGAACTTTATGCGGTTAACGCATGGATGAATACCAAAATGGGAGGTAAAACATTGTATGTTTTGTTCATTCTTTTTAGTGGTATCTAATCAATAAGTTCTATTTCTATTTCGTTTTTATTCATGTGCTCCTCTGTGAGTCTGTCCAGATTAATTCGTGCCCTTTTTAAAACATGTTCAAGTCACTGTTTTGTGTGATCTGTTGAATTTTTTTTATTTGCTAAAATAACATTTGATTTAATTCTCTAAATATATTTATCTTACTATTATGAAACACTAAAAATGATGGTTTGGATTAGCTTTTTTTCTCACATTCCCTTGATGTGCTCAACCCTAGTCCAAAGTCCAAACTGCCAAAAGTGCTAAGATATGTGGTGTTAAGCGAAAATGTTGGTTTAGTCCTTGTCCATTGTGAAACTTTGGTCAAATATATGGTCCAATGTGAAATTTACTCCAATCTAAATTATAAGAAGTGAGCTAATGAACCTAGAATTAACAAAGAAATTGAAAAGGTATATCTATAAAACATTTTTAATGAAAATTGTTAGTTGGTGTGCACGGTGTGTACATGAAAAGCTTGTGTACATAGGATATGTTCCCTATCAAATAAAGTAACGGCGTCCATATAATAGAACCAACAAGCTGGACACTGTCAATAAAATCAAACAAAGGTTTTGAATCAATCAGGATTTGATATTTGATAGATAAACTGAGTTAGCGTATCAATACCTCATGATTCAGTACAATGAAGAAAGTCAGAGATAAACCTATTGCAGAACAGTTTACAACTTTACATCGTTACTATGTCAAAATTAATCTATTGCACCTGGAAAAATGGACTTGAACCCTCTTAAATATTAATGTCTATTACCAAAAACTGTAATATAAAACCATTATCAGATAGGGGGAACAAACCTGTAAGAAACATGTTCAGATAACTCTGCATCCAAACAGCTAGACAATGTTACCATTTTTCATGACTAGTGGGCAGTGGCTCAAAAGCATTTACCTTGGGATCTCGGAGGTAGTGAACTATTTCCTCAAGTTCAGCTTTGGCTTCATCGACACCCTTAACATCACTGAATTTCGTATTAGACTCCATGCTTGGTTGAACCTCTTCATTTAGACCAAGGCCTACTCATATTTTATCAATCAGAATTACACAGGAATAAGTCCAGTAAACAAGGAATTAGTCATTCAGATCTTTCACAAATTCAAACCTTTGCTTATTCCTCTATCCTCAATAAGAGCTCCAATGCCAGAAATCAGGAGGAATGTTAGCGCTATACTTCGAAAGGTACGCCAAAGCTGTTCCTTAAATTGACCTGTTTCTGCTGTAACCATGTGAATGGGTGCATTTGCCGTGCCAAGAATTCCATCTTTTGTCACTTGACCAGCACTTTTAAATGCTGAAACACTACCAAGATTTTCTGAAACACTACCAAGGTTTTCTTCCTCCCTTGCTGAAGCAGCAATTCCTGTAAGGATGATGCAAGGATGGAGTTTTAGACCAAGTTAATCAAAGAATCACCATTATTAATTGAAGGAACTGTAATAAGGCTTCAAAGTTGTAGTTTAGTTAACGACAGACAAGGACAGTACTATACAACAAATTAGTTTCTCTCAACCTATCTTGAGAAGACAAAATCAAATAGGACTACCCTTGTAAGATAGGAATAGGTGGGTCAAGATTATAACCCATCCCACTGTTGTAAAAATAAATAACCAAACATCATGATAACCAACAGGCCATGAAGAACTACAAAAAATATAATTGGAACTACAATAGAGGATGGTTTTTTTTCCATGGCAAAAGTTATTAAGATGAATATCCATGATTTTGTTAACTGCTGAAATGTGTAGTAATTTCCTTGTAAGACTTGAACTACGGTAACCACAGTCCACAGGCTACGAAGCAATGCAAATTACAGTAAGCTGAACTACAGTAGGAGATGAAGGTTTGAAGGTAACATATATGTGCTAGCATATGAAGAATTGTTTACTGCTGTTATGTTGTAACTTCCTTGTATGGCTTAATGCCAAATTGAACAATCATGTTAGTGATAACTGACAAGCACAAACAACTTCTTAGACAGCAGGACGACAAATGTAAGACTAACAAAACCATATTGGAAGTGTTTGGCAAGCTAATGAAGCACTCTCCAGTCTTCAAATAAGGAAAATAAACACTAGTAGCATGACCCACACAAAAATCAGCAGAATAGTCCTGAAACAGATAAAGTGTTGGTCGGTATTAGTACCTCTCTGCAATGTTTTAAGCAAGGTGCTATCCTCCAACCTATCAACCCTGACAAGAGCTTTTACATACTCAGCAAGTGCTGAAGGATTGGAATGCAATGAAGGTTGGCTTTCAAATATTTGTATGACACGTTCTGGATCACTCCTATATATTTCTTTTAGCAGAGAGGCTTCACTTGGTGAGTCCATCTGTCGCATCCTGCGTGCAAAGCTACCAACATAGCTTGACTGATACCTCTCATGTAAGTTTCTAAGTGTTCCACCTGCATTAAGCACCCCAAAAACCATAACTCAGTAAGAAGGTGCAAATAAATTCATCACAACAGGAGGAAATGGAAACAATAGCGCTGCTTATAAGAAAGTAATATGATATATACAGCTTTTATGACATCTCCAGAAAAGGAAAAAGGAGGAACACACCAATCAAGGTATATGTTTAATATGTGGAGGACTATATGCCAGATATCCAAGTAAGACTGAACCTCATAACTACTATAAATTTTGAAAGTTTGCAATTTTAGAACCTGCTATAGCATGACTAAAATGATTGAGTTGGCATATATAATACAAAGACAGTTTACCTGCTATGGTGTCACCTCTAAGAATCCTCGACGGGTTGGAGGTTATTATTTCATTGCAGATTGCATATGCGGATCGGTTCCTTGTGACCTGTGATGAGAAAAACAACATAACCTTGAATTAAGTAAACCATTGCAGCACCAATTCCTATTCAATTGCAGTTCCCTTTCGATGTTTACAGGCTCCAATTAACGCATGCCTACAAGCTAACACAATACATGCCGGCTCCAGGACTCGATTTTAGCTATCTCCTATAAATTTCTCATATAGATTGTCATGCCAATCCGATAAACAGTGAACATAAAAGAGAAGCCATATGACATGAAAAAAAGAGGCCTTCCTGTTTTTTAACGGATAAGTCTAAAACCACAAGCACCCAGCACAAACAGGATCACGCTAATCCAGGTCAAGAACAACAGCTTAATCGCGGTGCAGAGCATCTAGCTTTCCATCCAATACGGGCACCCCACAAGAACGTCTCCCAAGATTACTAATACAACAGGAATCCACGCCTCCCCGGCCACCGCCAAGATCGAGTCCTCCCCGACCAGAACCGCCTTACCACCGGCGAGAAGAGACGCGCACGCGCAGCGGAGAAAGGAGAGTGAAAAGCCGGAAGAAAACGCACCTGCGAAAGGACGCGCCGCCACGCCATCGGCTGGAATCCCTTATTAGTCCGCCGCCGCCGCCGCGAGATCCCCAACCCACCAAGGAATCAAAGAACCCTGTTGAGGGCGGCGGCGGGGGTAGGGTTGCGCTGGGGAAGAGAGCGAAGCTGCAAGAGCGACGGGGGGGGGGAGGAAGAGGAGGGGGCTCGGAGCGCGCGCGGGGCGGAGGGGAAGGAGCGCGGCGGCGAGGTGGGAGGAGAGAGAAATGGGCCACGTCACGGTCACGCGGCGCAGGGGACACCGGACACAAACACAAGGGCAAGCGAGAGGAGTTCTCCGTTTCTTGCCCAGAAAAAAAATATATAATAATATGTGTGATTTTCTTTTGTGAAAAGAATCTGCGATATTTTCTGCTCCGGGGACGGGCTTCCCGGCCCATAGGCCCTTCAGCCCAACAGGGCCTCGCGACTTCCTTTTTTTTTCAAACAAATCTTGCTATACTAGTAAGTAGGTAGACATTTTTTAATATGGCTCTTTGTTGAAACACGGGGCAAAAATCCCTGCTAGGCCTCCGAGGGGCACTGTAAAAAAAATTTGTGTTCCTTTTTGCTATGGTGTGATACGGTTTTGTTTTCTACATGCACAGATTTGAAACGAGAGTGAGATTTTTTTTTGAACAATACTAGGGTATCTTACCAGCGTTTGATCGAGAGTGAACTAGATGGTAATCGGACATAACAGGACAGGTAGTGTATACCCATGCTTATGCCAGTTATGGGTATTCTCTGTCCATGGGCATACTAATCAAGTGTGATTGGCAAAGAATTTATTTTATACCCGTTGTTCATAGGTGGCGTATGCCCGCGGGCACACTTATAGAGTGGATTGTTTATTTTCAATAGATCGATAATGTCTCTTATTCGGGTGTGCCTTATTACCCCTGATTTCCAACCTTCCTCCTCTAGCTTCCTCAGTTTCTTTTTACCTTTATTTTCTAAATTATTATTTGGTGCATCAAAAGACCTTCCCCCTTTTCTCGGTTTATTCATTGTTTTCCTATTGATCGGTGCATCGGAGGATCTTGTGTTGTGATCGACATAATCATTGTTTGCTTATTGGCTTATCAGGCATAGCCAAAATTTAAATTATAAAACTTAATTTTAAGTTAACTTTGAGATTTTTTTTATCATAGTTCCTTGCGTTGGATTTTAACTTGCAGAAAACACAGATATAAAAGTTTAAAATTATTTTTGGTTGTTTCATTCATTTTTTTCATGTCTTATCAATTATTGAGCAAATGATGAATGCTACTTTCTTGTTAGTGTAAGCATTTGTGCTCTTTTACTGCTGTAAAGCCTATGCTGAACTGACCTATAAGGCTATAAATTGTATTACCTCCGTTCCAAAATAAGCGCAGCCGTCGATTTCCGTGTCCAACGTTTGACCGTCCGTCTTATTTGAAAAATTTATGAAAAACTTAAAATAAATTAGTCACACATGAAGTACTATTCATGTTTTATCATCTAATAAATACTGATCATAAAAAAATTTCAAATAAGACAAACGATTAAACGTTGCACATGAACAGTGAAAACTGCACTTATTTTGGGACGGAGGTAGTACATAAGCTCTCTTGCTTAGAATAGTGAGAAAAAAACAATCATCACATTGTCTGCCCCGTTCTTTCCGTCTCCCGCATGGCTCTCTGAAGGGAAGAGGTGGGGGTGGTTCCAATCCTAGCTGGCTAGTCCTGCCAGTTGGTACGTTTTGAGTTGACTCGATGCATTCCTCTAAAATACCTGTGCATTGAAATAGATAAAAGACAATTTTTATAATTGATAAAAACTCTCTCAATTAAAACGACAAACTGAAACCAAACAAACAAAACAATAGCAAAACAAAGTCCAAAATCATATATAGTATTGAACTGGGTTGCGTATGTTTCATGCGTCATCACATGAATAATCTCTTATGTACACATTTTCATAGCCTCACAAATTGATCGGGTGACTATTCTATAAGTTGACGCATGTGTATTTTGCTATACCTCATGGATCAAAAATTAAAATTTTGATTATTCAATTAGTAAAAGTTTTTTTACTATAGATGAAAAGCATTTGCAAAGTAACAAATTTACCGTATACATATCTTAAACAATGATAAATTTAAAAGAAAAATATTTATGAGAGAAATTTAAAAGAGAAAAAAGGAGAAAAAAAGATAAAATGAGGAGAAAAGAGAGAAGATTGGAAGGAGAGGGAGAGGATCAGGGATTATCGGCAAAAAAAAGAAAAAGAAAAAAGGAAGAGAAAAAAAAGACGACGACCAGGGAAGACGTGCGTGGCGCTGAGTGGAGACACGCGGGGTGGGACGACGGGATAGCGTGGGCCTGTTGGGTTGGACTGGGAGAAGGAGGGGTTGGGCTGGGATAGAGGTATATGAGGGGTTGGGCTGGGATTTTAGACTCACGTTGAATTGAATACGGGTGACATATAACCTGACGTATCAAAATTTCAAAAAAACATCTTTAATTTTTGTAATAATATAGATAGAGATATACACAGAGTCATGTCAATGACGATCGGCAGCTATGGACTCTGCGATGACCATAGTCCTCTATTTCCCGCTCTCCACTGTTTTGGTGCCAAGACATTATAGGTTGATATTGTAAAGTAATTGTAAAGTAAGCAAAATTGTTGTGTTTTTGTTTTATAGTAGTATATATGTTGCATGTGTGTTATTTGAAAGTTTTAATAAATATTTTTTTCACTAATGTATTTATGAATGTTGCACATGTTGCTCTTACGATGTTTCATTAAATATTTTATGGTGCAGTCTATATGTTGAATTTGTTTCTTGTTTTTTGAAAAAAGTTCCAATGCTTTGATCAATTGGGACTATTCGTTTTAGTAAGTGTTTCATCCATGATCAACTGAACAGTCGATCATCCGATAATTTAACTCGAATCATACGTGCAACCCTAGTCTAGTCCATTATAATTGCCTGAACCTTAATAATATGAATATTGGTCCTGTCCCCTCTATTTTTAATAGTCGACAGTCAGTTTCTTAGAGATAAATAAATAAAGGATACGGACGACGGTTAGCTATCAAATTATTACAATATATATATCAACACTAGATAGGCCCCTCGCTGGAGCCTGGAAGGGAAGGTCTCCAGCAACAAAACAGCTCTGACCTGGTGAGAACATACCAAAAAATATTATTGCGAGCAAGTGAATACACATTTTGCTCAAATCTCCTACCTTAGCTGCTACTTAGATTGTACTCCTACGTTGCCAATCGGTGGATGTTCCACGCGCTCAAGATCCGATACCGGCAACCCCCTTGGCTTTCGCCGCAGCTTGTTGTGCTGCGGCGGCCGCAGTCGCCGCCGCGGTGGCGGCCGCCGACGCAGCTGGAGACGACGGCGCAGCTGGCGTCTTCCGTGGAGCTTCAACAGCATGCTCCTGCTGCTGCTTGTTATTTGCCTGGGCCAAGATTTTCTTTATCTGGGCTCCTGTGAGAGTCTCGTGCTCAAGAAGTGCATTGGCTAGAACATGGTGCTCCTTGCGGTGTTCTGTGAGGATGGTCTTTGCATTGTTGTAGGCATTCTGCAGCAAGCTCTTCACCTCCTGCTCGATCAGAAGCCTTGTTTCTGTGCTCATGCTCTTTCCATCGTCCTCATAATTGTAGGAGACGAAGCCAAGCTGCTTGCTCATGCCATATTTCGTAACCATTGCTCTTGCCATTTTAGTCGCGTTCTGAAAATCGGATGATGGACCAGATGTTACCTCGCTATCCCCAAAAATAAGCTCCTCCGCCACCCGTCCTGCCATGGCGACATCCAGCCAGGCCAGCATCTGTTTCCGCGAGAAGCTTGTCTCATCTTTTTCTGGGAGATGGGACACCATTCCAAGGGTCATTCCCCTGGGCACTATGGTGGCTTTGTGGACAGGGCGAGCACCTTCAGTGTGGATGGCAACAAGGGCATGCCCTCCTTCATGGTATGCGGTCAGTTTCCTGCATTCATCAGAGATTATTGCTGACCTGCGCTCACTGCCCATCATGATCCGGTCCTTGGCATACTCCAGATCATTCATTGTAACAGCTTTTGCTCCGTCCATGGCAGCCTTAAGAGCAGCCACATTTACCAAGTTAGCTAGGTCAGCACCTGAGAATCCAGGCGTCCCCCTGGCAATGATCATCAAATCCACATCATCACTCTTTAAGACCTGCAATCGTGTGTATAAGGATAACTATAAGACATTCCATTTTAGTCTGGACAAACAAAATATGGAAAGTTCTCAAGAATTACCTTTGACATATGGGACTCTAGGATTTGCCTCCGGCCTTCAACATCTGGATTCGGAACAACAATATGCCGGTCAAAGCGCCCAGGTCTCACTAGTGCTTTATCTAGGGACTCAGGAAAGTTGGTTGCAGCAATAACAATTATCCCCTCATTCTGCTTAAAGCCATCCAGTTCGACAAGCAACTGGTTCAAGGTCATCCTCATGTATTGTTGATCCTTTGGATTTCTTCTCCCACCGATTGCATCAATTTCATCCATGAATATGATACAGGGAGATCGTTTTTTAGCTGCAGCAAAAAGGTCCCTGACTCTTCTAGCTCCTACACCTACAAACATCTCCTCAAACTCACTACCACTGCATGAGAAGAAAGGAACACCAGCTTCCCCAGCAACAGCCCTCGCTAACAAGGTCTTCCCGGTGCCAGGAGGGCCAACCAACAAGACCCCTTTTGGCAGTTTTCCACCAAGATGTGTAAAACGCTGAAAACAAGGAGGCAACGTGTGACTTCTGAACACCATATAGCACAAGCATATGATAAAAACAGTTGTGAATTGATAGATCATATATGCAGTGAATGGTGCATAACAGATATCTGTGAAACTCTGACAAAACACGATATTAACTCCACACATATGATCTAAGTCACAAAACATAGATTTAAGAAAGCAATTGAAAAGTCCATGCACTCAACAGTATCAAGTCAAAGTTATTGGATCCAGATAATTGGTTAAACAAGCTGGATACTATCTATAAAATTAAGCAAAGGTTTTGAATGGACCAGGACATTGATACTATCAACAAAATTAACACCTCAAGATTCAGCAAAACAAAATTTCAGATGAATAAATAATAATAATCCAGGTCCTCTTGCACGCGTGCAAAAATAGCTAAATTTGTTAAGACTGGGGTTTTATGAAAATCTAGTTCCATAATTATTGTGGTTTAAGTGCCAAGTGTTAAACCTACAGAGGTTTCTGAAACTTACTATAAACATGTGGTTTTTGTGAAATTTACTCATATTAATGTTTATTACTAAAATAACTGGTAAAACCGTTGTCAAGCGAGGAAATATACTTCTAAGACACATCGTATAAATTGAAATAACTCTGCATCCAAGCAGCCAGACAATATTTTACTATCTTTCATGATAGTTGTCTCAGAAACAATTACCTTGGGATCTCGAAGATAGTGAACTATTTCCTCAAGTTCAGCTTTGGCTTCATCAACACCCTTTACATCACTGAATTTCGTTTTAGAATCCATGATTGGTTGAACTTCTTGACTTAGACCAAGACCTACGAAAATTTTATTGATCAGAATTGTAATTCTGATATAGAAAACTAGTCATTCAGATCTTTCAGAAAACCAAACCTTTGCTTATTCCTCTATCCTCAATAAGAGCCCCAATGCCCGAAATTACAAGGAAAGTTAGTGCAAAGCTTCGAAAGGTACGCCAAAGCTGCTCCTTAAAATGGCCTGTTTCTGATGTAACCATGTGAATGGGTGCGTTTGCAGTGCCAAGAATTCCATCTTTTGTCGCTTTACCAGCACTCTTCAATGCAAAAGATCTACCAACGCTTTCTTCCTCTCCTCCTGAAATAGCCATACCTGTATAGATAATACATAGATGGAGCTTTATGCCAGTTTAATCAAATAGTCACCATTAGTAACCGTAGGAAATGTAACCAGGCTTCAGAGTAAAAGTAGTTTAGTCAATGGCATACAAAGATAGGTTGCTCTCAACCTGTACAGCAAATAGGTTTCTCTGAACCTAAACTCGAGAAGATAAAATCAAATAGAAAATAGGACTGCCACTGTAAGTACAGAACATGTAGCTCAAGATTTGCCACCATTGTAAAAAACGATGACCAAAATCCAAAAGTTAAGATACTACAGGATTATACAGGCCATGAAGAACTACAAGTTAAAGTAATGGGAAATAAAGTAGAGTATGATGGTTTGTTCAAGGAAAAATCTATATGGTATGTTATGACGAACATCTATAAATTTGTTATATGCTGTAATTTCTTTCCACGGGCCATGAAGACATACAAATTACACTACATAAACAGAACTAATGTAGGAGATGAAGGTTTCAAGGCAACATCTATATGCTATCATAGAAAGAATTGTTTACTGTTGTAGTCTTGTCATTCCTTTGCACTACTTAATGACAAACTGAAAGATTATATTAGTAATAGATCACATCCATAAAGAACTTGTTAGTAAGCATTATTAAACAAGTGCTTGCCAAACTGGTGAAACCCTCTTCACTCTTTTAACAAGGGAAATTATCATAGCCCACACAAAAGCAACAGATGTAATGCCTCATAGCCATGAAATAGATAAGGTGTTTGTGGATATTGGTACCTCTCCGTAGTGTTTTAAGTAAGGTGCTATCATCCAGTCTATCAACCTTGACGAGAGCTTTAACATACTCTGAAAGTGCTAAACGATTGGAGTGCAACCATGGCTGGCTTTCAAATATTTGTATAACACGTTCTGGGTCACTTTTATATATTTCATTCAGCAGAGAGGCTTCATTTGGTGCGTCCAGGTTTTGCATCCTGCGTGCTAAGCTACCAATAAAGCTTGACTGATACCTCTCATGTATGTTTTTAAGCGTGCCACCTGCATTAAGCACGACTCAATAAAGAAGTGCAAAGAAATTCCACAACAGGCATAAATGAAAACAGTCGTGCTGCATACAAAAAAAAGTATAATAAATTATAATAAAATTATAAATCATCTCGGATAGCTTTTATGAAAGCTCCAGAAAGAGGGGGGAAAAGAAGGAAGACACCAACTTATCAAGTTTATTCAGTACATGGAAGACTATATGCCAGTTATTCAAGTTAGACATAACCTCTTATGTACCATAATTTTAGAAGGTTTCTTTGCATGACTAAAATAGTTGAGCTGACATTATACAAAGATTACATACCACCATTGACGTTGCCTCTAAGTGTCCACGAAGGTTTGGAGGTTATCAGTTCATTGTAGATTGTGTATGCCGGTCGATTCTTCGCAAGCTTTGATGGGAGAAAAACAACCTTGCGTCACAAAGCATTGTATATATATGTAAATAAATGCATATAATAACTAGAAGAAAGAAAAGGCAGTGGAACAAAGCAAATCATTGCAGCACCGATCCTTATTTAACTACAGTTCTCTGATCTTGATATGCTCAAATTAGCTTCCACAGAACACATGCCTACAAGCTGACACACCACATATGGGCTCCAATCTGATAACTTTCTTCCACAGAACATGCCTACAAGCTAACACAGCACATAGGCCGATAACATTTTTGACATAAAAGAGAGAAGGTATCACATGAAAAAGGAAAGGCCTTTTTCTGCTTTAAACCGATTAGCCTAAAACCTCAAGAATTTAGTATCACACTAGTTAAGTTAAGAACATCAAACCAATCACGCAGAGCAATGCAGCGTTCCGATACATCATAATAGGCACCCGCGTTTAAACGCAGTTTCCCAATATATAACGGGATACCCTGTCACGACCGCAACCATCAAAACACACCTAAAACCCCGCCCATCGCTAAGATCGATCGAATCCCGCAACTAGACCACGCACCGCCCGCGCGGAGAAGCTTCGCGCGGTGAGGAGAAACAAGTCGGAGGAAGAACGCACCTGCGAAAGAACGCGCCGCAACGCCATTGGGCAGGAAGCCCTAATCCCCCCCCACCGCCGCAGCCGCTTCCACGAGATCACCAACTCCCAACCAACAAACCAACCAAGCACCTTGGGGTGGATGGGTGGGTGGGAGGAGTACCTGTGCGGAGCGAACGGTCGGTGCGTGAGGTTCGGAGGCGACGGCGAGCGGAGGCAAAAATTTCGCCGGCGGCGAGGCGAGGGGAGTGGGAGACCAGAAGGGTTCTGGCTTTTCTCTTCTCTCGAGAAAAAAAAGGAAAAAGCGTTTTGAGGATAATTCGAACGGGCCAGGAAGCCCAGCCCAGCCCAACAAGTGGCGGGGCCGGGGNNNNGGGGGCGGGGTATTGTCCCCGTTGCCATCTCTAGACTACACTTGCCGGCCGGGTTCCACAGCCCATGGCGGCGCATTCATCGTCGCTCCGCCGGCGGCGGACAGCTCACAGCCGGCCGCCGCTTCCTCGTCCACCACAGGGCAGGGCAATCCCCCGGATTCCATGAAGGTCTTCATGCAGACAGATACCATCCGTTTGGTTTGGTTTGGTTTGGTTTGGTAGGATCTGTACTTTCGAGCTGCTGATAATTGGGTTCTTGATTCGTTTGTTCTTGGGCGTGGCAGGGGTTTTGCAGGTATCTTCTTCGGAAGAATTTGGGTGCTAGGTAGCTTTGAAGACTCCGTTATCCCGTGTTTGGACTGGGGAGATTCAGGCTATCACAAGTACAATGTGAGAGCTTGGACTATTAGGCAATGGCTTGGTAATTAAGTCCCAGTATGGAATGTATGCAATCCTAGTTCCTGTGGCTGTGGGGATTGAACTGTTTCCTATGAAATACTTTTGTTCCAAATATGCCTGTGAAACACAGTTATCTCGCAGGATAAATGTCGTAGCAGCAAGCTGTCTATTTCAGTTTTTTGGGGGAAGTTATTAAATAGTATGATTTCGGAGAAAGCCTCTTTGTACCTTAGTGATGGTTTGTTGATATGGTAACTGCTTCTAGTGTACTATCAGAGGTTTAGAAGTTCCTTTGAGTTACTGCAATAGCCTGAGTAATAAGCATCTGAAAGCTTATCTGAGGACCATGACCTATTTAGTTGCATCTCATTCCTGTATGCTCTAAACATGACTTCTGTTGCATGTTCCGCCCTACTGATATAATGCCATTTTTTATTTCCATTAAGTATTAAAATTTACCTTGCAAATCTAGGCTACTAGTGTCGTTTGTTGTTCACAAGTCATAAATCATAATTATTTATGGCTTGAAAACTTTTCAAGGATTCCTGCTTATGTTCTCTTCACTGATGTTCATCTGCTGCAGACTGCAGTTTGCTGCAAAAAAAAAGCTTGATAGAAGGCTTTTAAATCTCGGTGCAGAACCAATCATACAGGAAGGTTTGGGAGATGATCAACACCCTTCATGGTATTTTTAATTCTGTTACATCCTCATTTGCTATTGTTTCGATACCTCACATGCAAGTCCTGGAGAAGTTAGATGCCGTACGTTTTTCTGGTTGCCAAAATTTGTGCATTCTCCTTTTCTCTTCTTGTTGCAAACAGCTCCTCAAGTTCACAAAGCGCAATTCTTTTGTTATTGTCTACCAGATCCGATCCCTGGTTGCTGTCTTTGTGGGAACCACTAAATCAAACAACTTCATCGCTGTTACCAAGAATTTCTGATATCATTAATCCTGATTTGAGTGTCTTAGGAGATGCAAAAGTAGAAGCTAGTTATCTATCACTCTTCTGATGAAGCTCAACAAGATTCCAACCTTTCAGGTGTGAAGTTGATAACCTTTATAATATCTGGCAACTGCAAACTATAGTGTAATATTTCTTTTAAGATCTAGCTTCCATATATTCATCAGGCTCCAAGAGTTTAATTGAGAGAGCACGCTACTGTTCAATAATACTGACAAGGAGCCACATTACATGTTACAGACTGTATGTTCTGTATCCTTTCCATGAGCTCAAACAATTAGTGGATTTTTTACAATTTGGTCCTTTACGAAAACTTATTTTACAAATAGACCCCTAAAAAAACTTATCCCAGAAATGGTCCTTTTTGGGATGCCAGAGTGGCTAGCGCCGTGGTCCAACGGGATGGCGTCATCACCTTGCCACCGTGGCAAACCCGGCGGCTCGACGCTGACATGGCAGTAGGTGCTGGCGCCGCCCTCACCACCACGACGCCATCATCGCTGGCGTGCCATCATATTCTTCGTTGTTTTTGTTTTTCTTATAGTCCAAAAAAAAGCAAAAAAATTAATAGATTACTTTTCCGTAGTACTGCTTAGTTAGGGCTTGTTGAGTTTTCTGTTACATCGTTGTGTCGAGTTGCTAGTCTTAGCGTTCCGTTGTTTAGAGTTTTGAGTTCTTGCTGCCATCATCACTATTGCCGCCCTTACCACCATCACTGCCACCCACCAAATCTCTTTCCGTTTGTGCAAGATCTGTTTCTTCCTTGGAATCCTATTACCTCTGAGTCTGCTGCCAAAACAGCCATAACTCGAGTGTCCTTCCATAAAACAATCATATCTTTTTCATACGGATTCGAAATCAGACATATAATATATCCATGGACATCTACAGAAAAAGTTACATCTGTTGCTTCCACACTTAGCCGGGTTCAGCGAAATCAAAATCATGAAATTCCACTTGCAAGATTGTGTTTTCGAGGCGAGAAGCTTCGGGACCCATTTTGATAGAACTTTGAAAATTTCTACGGGCCACATATTTCGTCCGTTCGAGCTTAAATTTTCTGTGGTTGGTTCCTGCATGCTCTTATGTGTGAAAAAATATTTTAAAAATAAAATAAAAATAAAAAGTTGCACCTCTCTCCTCTACATTAGAGAGAGAAAAAAGAGGAAGATTGAGGGGGGAGGGGACGGCGCCAGCATTACTGGCGCCCTCCTTTGGCCACGTCAGCGCCGGGTGTGGCACGGTAGCAGGGGGACGGCGCCAGCATCCTTGGCACCGTCCCATTGAATCATGGCGCCAGTCACTCTGGCGCTCCAAAAAGGACCATTCATGGGATAAGTTTTTTCAGGAGTCTATTTATAAAGTAAGTTTTTGTAAAGGACCAAATTGTATAAAATCTGTAAAACAATTAAGTCATCGTTCATTTAGTTTTTATCATCCATATTTTGATTAATGGTATAACTCAATTATATAGTCTGATACTCTTATTGTATCAGGTTAAGCTTACTGTGCAATTCTAATTATAGCTATACAGTCATCCAGGGAATATTCTGCACTTACGCACTATGTCAGGCACCCCAGGCTAAATACTATGTAAGTTGTTTGAAGTGATAGCGTGAGTTATTTAGTTGGATGGGGTCTAGTAATAATCGAGTAAAACAATAACCATCCAACCTCATCGCCTTACTATCAAGTCAAATAACATACATAGTATAAAACCTGATGCGCCGAGTAAAGAGCATAGGGGATATTGCTGGGACTTTAGCATGCCAGTCAACTTCAGCCTGAGACATGCCCGTCAAACCACACGAAGATGGCGACCAGATGTGTTACACATCTCAGGAGACTTGACGAAAATCGCTAAAGCTCTACGACATCCCAAATGCTCTAAACTCATAACGGTGTAGAACTAGATCCCAGGAAAAGCTCTAGTTCCACACTTTCATCTAAGCGATGAAAATCAGAATAATAGGAAGTAAGCATAAACGAAACTTACTCTACATCTTTAATTAAATACCTAGGCCATTTGGCCAGGTAATTATTGATCCGCGGAAGCTTGGCTACCCAAAACCACAAGCATCCGACAAGGAAGAAATCCCTTTTAGATCCGGTCCTAGAAGAAGCAACGGTTTCCCCGAATCACTCAGAAGACTAAGCACACAACCTGTAAAATGGATATTCCAGTATAACAAGAGTCAGCACATTAAACAAGTTAATGTACCGGCAAGCTCAGGACAATCCTAACATACTACATGCAAGGCATATAATCAAAGAAAGGCTATATATGTAACTCATTTTAGCGTAAAGCAAGTTTTGGTTCACAATTCTTTTCAAAAGAGTTGATGATTCAATTAACCAAAATATTAACCTAAATAGTTCAAAACGTTTAAAATATCAGCATAAAAAACGTACTATTGTTACCCATACCGGCAACAAGTCATAATCTCATCGTAATAAAACACTTGACTGCACACCCGGCATCAAGTCACACATTCATCATCAACATAACACAATCATCATAACACAACCCAAGATACCATTCCAAATCCATAGTTCATAAATCATCATTTGAAAACATAAAACAAAATCAAAGTCTATACTCATGACACTTCACCAAGTCGCTCATGACCGTGAGCACGGCTAATCGATTAGTTTTGAAGAACTCTGCAGAGTTTGTACAGCTTTACCCACATGATATGAACACTCTAGTTTGTTTCGTGTTTGCAAAGCACTACCACACTCTTCATGTTGAATGTGGTCTAGAGGTCATAACGTAGCCTTTACATTACTTAACGCCTAACCTTGCATCAGCGATGGCAAGTGTGAATCCATCCTGGGCATGACCCAGAACCGTTAGGTGGCGGGCCCACGCCTTAACCTAACGTCGTGGCAGCGAACACATCCGTTCCCCCACGAGGCACTATACCATTGAATTGGACAGACTTAGACGCCTAAACTACCCCCTTAATCAGCGGGGTAAATAGGTAGTTCCTATGAATCATCGCTCAGACTAATTCATTCTACTTCGGCCTACCAATATGCAATGTTAGACCTTAAGCAACTTAATTAGCTAAGGCTACCCCATAATAGCACATGTGGATGTACGATATACTCAAGTTGGTGACACGAAGTTCAGTCCTTATTCAACTCAGGCGAACACTCCCCCTATCGGTGTACAACTACCACCATATGCACACCACTTGTTGCCTAAGTTTAAAATCATTTTACTCACACTTTAGTTCGCAAATACTTAACATTTTCATTTTCAAACCAGCATTAAACAAATAATCAAAACCCCATTTACCAAGTCATAATATTTATTGTTTATATAGTCCTAGGCATGGCTAAGCAAATGGCATACATAAAAGCATATGTAGACACTCCCATGAGCGTCTAGGAAGTATTCAACTTCATCCTATGGTTACAAATATAAAGGGTAACAATATATCAAGGTGGATCATTCATCAATGAGGTCATAGCTATCATTCTCTATGTTTCAAATATTGCTTTTAATCAAATACATATGCAGTTTCGCAAACAACATATTTCATCTCCCAAATCATAGGTTTCAATGTGATCAAAGGAGAGGGGAGGAATAAACTTGCCTTGATCTTGAGTAAAGTGAATATCACCTAAATCACTCTTTCACCGTCGATACGAAATATCTATACAAATAACACGATATGCATATAAATACCAAATTATGCGAAAAATACAAAATGCTCTAAAATGCATGATTTGTGCACAGTGGATAGGTTCTGACCTAAGATAGATTTAGGTGAAAGAATTCCTAATTTATCCCTTTTCATTCATGAGTTATGAATTTCCTAAGTCTGTATAGATATATAGAATTATTTACTAATGTATAGTTGTAAATAATTTTTAATATATGATTTTGATCAAATTGACCTTACTGGAATGAAGAGGGTTGTTTTCTAGGATTAATACAATTAGTTTCATAATTTTTTTAGAGCTAGTATGAATTTCCTATGGATTTTAGAAATTAACTTGCATATGTGGTGGTCATTTTACAATATAAATTATTAATATTATTTCTGTTACAGAAAGTATGAAGTATTATATTTTTAAATTAAAGTTCATACTTTGGTAATTCTATAGAAATTTGGTTCACTCCAATTGGAGTACAAATGAATTTCCTACAAATTCTACAAGCTTTATGTTAGCTATTTCTTATTTGTAATTTTAGAAATGAATCTCATACTGTGAGCATAAGGTTTTATTCTACCATATTAAATTTCACAATTTTATGAACCTACTGGAGTTGGTTTCACCTCAAAATGAACTATATTTGATTTTATATGAATTTCACAAGTTCTGATTAGTTTTTCAATTGAAAAGATATTGATCTAACCTTTTTCTATTTTATTTCCAAAATATAACTCAATGGGTCCACAGGTCGGTCTCTGTCAATTTGCAGAAAAGTCCCTAGGGTTTCCAGGTATCAACCCGAGCTCCTTAACACGTGCTACTGCGGTTTCCATAAAGAGTCCTAGAGGTTTTCAGTTATTACAAATACGTCCATGGTCCCATATGTCAGCCTAAGGATTCTTACAAATTAAACCTTACGCGTTTTATACTCTTGCTAAGCCAAGTCCCTAGCGCTAAATTACGTGGGGTCCACTTGTCAACGGCTTAGCGCTGAGGAGGCAGGGCAGCGGCTCCACGGCGAGCTTCTCGCCAGCGGCAGCCGATCTCGGCGGGCGACCAAAAAGGAAATCGGAGAGGAGTTTGTGGCGAAGCCGATGGTGGTACTCTCGCTAGCTGCGGTGGTCGGAATCGACAGCGTCGACGGTAGAAGCGGCGAGGTCTCTCGGGTCATCGGTGCATGTATGGCTAGCGGCCGATTCTAGCTCAAGTGTTGCATGCATGCGGTTTCTAGAAGCTCTGGGGTACTTACCAAAACGCGTGTAGGATTCGGCAAGGTCCAGACGACGACGGCGATGGAGAAGGAGCTCTGGCGACGGCAGTAAATGGCGGCTTCACGGCGATGGCCCGCTTCAGTCGGTGTTTTGCTAAGAAGAGGAGGGGAATAGCTCAAGGATCACCTGGGGATGCTTCATGCGCGAGGAATCGCAGTGGTGCTCACCGGAGAAGGAGTATTCGGCGATGGAGCCCAGCGGCCGGAGTTGGGGGAGAAGAGATCGATCTCCGAGTTCACTGCATCCCAGCTCAATTCCTTTGGTCGACAGCTTCCTGGGAGCGAGATGAAGATGATGGCGCGATGGCTTGGCCTGATTTGGTCGGAGCTGGCCGGGCGACGATGATGTCTGGGCGGCGGCGCTCTGGAGCTTGCAGGGGCACGGCGGCGTTCCGGCGGGATGGCTGCAAGACACGGGGCAAGATTAGGGGGGATGGGATCAGCACCGTGTGGAGAGTACGGAGTACAAAAAGAGGAGGAACGACCGAGGCGCAATAGCGGCAGCGACGGTCGTCGTCTTCACAGCCAGCGAAGGAAATGGAAGGAAACGGAGGCAGGGCAAGCTCTCTCCCTCGGCTAGATTGGCATAGGTGTGAAATGGGAGAGGTGGTGAAGCTCTGGGGAGGATAAGGCGAGTGTCGGCGGCTGCCACGACGTCGGACACACGTCGAGCATGCCGGCGCCACTCTCTCCTTCGCTCTCTATCTCTCTCTCTGGCTTGAGCGGTGGAGTGAGGGTGCACCGAGGTGGAGGCTAGCCAAGGAGGCCGACAGGTGGGTCCAGGGCTGCTGCAAGCACAGGGTAGACGAGGGAGATAGGTAGATATTTACTGTACAAGTAGTTACAAATAATATTCCTTATTTATTTCTCCCTCCCATCTTTATACCTTCACCATTTAATTTGTGTGCATGATAAAATATTGTGGATTTTACTAGAGGTAGGTAAAAATACCTAGATTCCATTTTCTTTGGTTTCACTCAAAAATAATCTATATTTTAATCTCAGTGAAAAAGATAAATTCAGTTCAGCTGAATTTGATTTGAATTTTTAGAAAGTGAAAACCTATAAAATAAATTCTCGAAAAATTATATTAATCCATTATAAATATAGTAGTATTTGAATAAATTATATCCTCTATATGTTTTCATATGATAAAATATACATATGAGAGGTATATTTGTTTTGCCGATTAGGGTTTTAGAAATAATTATAATTTGACTGGTTTGACCCAATTACTTGGGGTATCAAAAGTACTTATTAAATTATACCAAAATTCCAGTGAAAATTATACATTGAATAGTATCTACCTGAATTTTCTCATGTTTTTATAGTGCACCAATTATTTTTAAATATTCATTGAGTGCATCTACCTTAAAGTATTCTTATTTTAAATACATATTAAAATAGTTGTAAAATTATATTTTGATTTGTATGTAACCAGGGATGATGGGGTAAGGCTTTACTTTCATTTCACCATGTTCAAACTCACAAGTTCTCTAGGTATTAGTGTATATATATTTGAGTTGACCTTAAGTACCAAGGCGGGGGTAATTAGTATAATGTCCTTATTATTTATATAAATATAAATTAACAGGGATTCATACTTGTGTTCCTAAAAATGTTTTACATAACAAATTAATTTGAGAAGGAAGAAATTTTAGATCCTTTGCAACTCAATACATAACCACTAGCTAGTTTGAACCTTACCTAGGTTATATATTCGAAAAAATTTGGTTCTCAACTCGAAAACACATTTTAATTATTTAACTGAGGTAAAAATTCGAAATTCAAATTTTTGGTATGTTACACACTACTGCCCTATGTTGTGTAATGGGTAGCTTGGATCATTTTACTACCAAGTAACTTCCAAGTTCCACCCAGTACTACTCACAAAATTCATTAATGGTTTAGGTATGTCTCCAGAAGTCCTGCTGGCTGATTGCCCATGTTAACACTGTTGAAAGGGATCAAACATATTTGCATAAAACTAGAACTTATAAAACATAACTTGAATATATTCCATAGGTTCTATTGAATCATACTGGCATTGGCACTTAAGAGTTCAATATCAAAGTTACTTGTAACTGGTGAGGCACCTTATTGTGGATCCATTTTTTCTGTTCACCAAATAAGTAAATAAGTGTTCAACATATGCGTGCTGTAGTTGCAAGGAATGCACTGCTGTTTGGCTTGGAGAAACCTATATTTTCTATCAATTCCTGTGATATCCTGATGCCTATGACTGGTAGCACTATATGGTATCTCAATGCTCAAGGAAGTCTACTGTTCTGCTGTAGGTCATGAGTTTTTTTGCAACTTCTGAACATGAAAAGGAAAGGCTTCAGTATTTTGCTTCTCCTGAAGGAAGAGATAACCTTTACCAGTACAATCAAAAGGAGGGCCGAACTGTTCTAGAAGTAAGCAATGTATTTTACTGATGATTTTGCCTAGCAATGTTCTTGCAGCACATGCCTTAAGCTCATATATGGCAATAGGCCGTCACCCTTTTAATTTACCCTTCATGGTTCAGCCGTGACATGTGTTTTTGTGCTGCTTTTAGGTATTGGAGGATTTTCCCTCCGTACAAATTGTCATTGTTATCAATAAGACATACCTTTTATGCATGGGTTCGTGGTATACACAAATACCATAGATCTAATAGTATACGAGAAAATATCTTTTGATTAAGGAAATTCGACGAATAAATAAGAAAATTATCTTCTCGGAATAGAAAATGTTACGGATAAGGAAGGAGAAATGGAGCCCTACTTAACATTACAAGGACTACTCGGATCGTATCCATACTTGTCTTTCTAGTTCTACTTGGACAAGAGGACATCCGATGGTATAAATACAAGACCCTCTAGGAGAAGAAGAGACAAGCGCCAACAGAGGCGAACATACGCCAACATGAGACACACCTAGACAGACCCAATGTAGGAGCCACAGAGGCCGACAAGAGAGATCTAGCGCTACTCCTAATCTCTCCGAGTTCATATT
The DNA here is from genome assembly GCA_008326285.1 of Oryza officinalis. Taxonomy (NCBI): domain Eukaryota; kingdom Viridiplantae; phylum Streptophyta; class Magnoliopsida; order Poales; family Poaceae; genus Oryza; species Oryza officinalis. The sequence goes on along the minus strand of BDMV01000001.1, from coordinate 35,134,513 downwards.
CGAGTAAGAAGACTGCGCTAGCCATCGACTACATGTTTGAGCTCTATGTCGCCAAGGCAATGCCGACTAGATTAGGTCATCTCAAATATTGTACTCTAGTGATATCAATATATAAAGGCAACACCAACAGGAGTAGGGCTATTACCTGTCAGTCAAGGGGTCCGAACCTATATAAAAATCCTTGTCTCATGTCTCTTTTACCTCAATCTCGCGTATACCTTCATTTCAACGATCCCCATACTCTATAAATACCTTGGTCAGTGTACAGAACGTTGACAATGGCACGTCAGGTAGGGGACTTGGTGCTTCAAAGTTTCGACGAGATGGATTCAAGAGACTGATTCTCCGATGACAAACTTTTCGATGACTTCGGCTTTGGAAGGTACAACTCAACCAGAGTATGTCCTACTATGGATCGGGATCCTCGTCATCTCAATCTTCATCAAGATATTATTCTATGGATTTTTCGACGAGGGATACTTCAACGACTCTGGCCCCAGGAGATCTGACCTAACCAGAGCACATTCCCCGATCAGATCGGAATCATCGCCACCAACAATTCCATATATCGAGATCATCCAAGCTTCAAAGACATTGTCGCCACGAAAAACAACAATTCAATACCGTCGACCATGAGGCTTCAATCCGGATCGACTACTTCCGAGTGAAAGGTATTTAAGTATCTATATTTAGGTACTTAGGTAGGAAGGATAAAAAGGTAATTGTTAGGAGATAGAAGAGAGCATTATTGTCTTTAATACTCCCTTCGTTTCATATTACAAGTCGTTTGACTTTTTCCTTAGTTAAATTAAACTTTTTTTAGTTTGATCAAGTTTGTAGAAAAAATAGCAACATCTACAATATCAAATTAGTTTTATTAAATTAAACATTGAATATATTTTGATAATATGTTTGTTTTGTATTGAAAATATTAGTATATTTTTTTATAAATTTGATCAAATTTAAAAAAGTTCGACTAAGAAAAAAGTCAAATGACTTGTACTATGAAACGGAGGGAGTATTAGTTTTGGTTGCTTATCAGTCCTCCTAATTCCTATGCGATAATCTCATTCTGCATCTTCAATATGCGTCTTGCCCCAATGCCGTAGCCGCCGGTGACTTGGGCACCGCCAGGGTGCTCCCGTAGCCCGCCGCCGGTGCCATGATGATGACGCCATGGTAAAGGGGTTGACAAATAACCGCATTTTACTAGTTAATCACCACATTGTCATTGTTTACAATAATTTTATTTCCGAACCTTGCCCCTCTCTTAATCAATGATTCACAATGCACCATCTCTCAATATCTCTGCGTACCTCGCAAATACCGTAAAACCTCTCGCTAAAGTATACATTGCTGTCGCTCGTGTAACATGCATATAACGCTAGCTGATGTTACAGGCGCCCAAGAAGAAGTTGCAGGTCGAGAAACAGCTTCTTCAAAAGAAAAGAAGCTGCTTCCATATGGCTCAGCTCAGGAGAGCAGGGTTAAAAATCGTATGCACTGTGATGTACATCGCATAGAACTAAGGGGAATTTCAGTGTAGATCATTGTTTTACAAGAATTTCACATCAAGGACTATGAGAATTTCATTGTAGACCATTGTTTTGCAAGAAGTTTACATCAAGAACTAAGGGGAATTTCGGTGTAGATCATTGTTTTACAAGAATTTTCACTGGTAATTATGATTTTTAATCAAACGGGCTAAAAAGGCATGCACTGTTAGGTTTTCGAGAATTCACCAAAGCATGATGGTTATGAGGAACAAAAGCATTTCGATATCGGACCGGACGGACCTCATACGTGTCGTCTTCCATTGTCGCCGGCGGCGGCGGTGTCAGGGCTGGGTCCCGGAGGACAAGTCATCCTCGACGGCGAGTACCTCGTCGACCAACCTATCAAGAAAGTCCTTGAGCAATGGATCAACAGGGTCGACAGCTAGCGCGTCCGAGCCTGGCTCGTGCCCTGGGCCGGCATTCGCCATCAAGTCGGCGCCGAGGAGGATGGCGCCGGTGTTCTCTTAGACTTGGAGGTCGGGCGCCAGCTGCTACTGCACAGTGGCGAGCTCCGCGCCCGAGCCGCCGAGCACCCCGATGCCTTGGGCGCCGCGCACGGGGTCGACGGCGAGCGCGTCCGCTTCGCAGCCATCGATGGCCGCGTGGGTGCCGAGGAGGAAGGCGCTGTCGTCGAAGCGGGCCGCGTGGTCGGCCGGCTGGTACGTGCTCCTGGTGCGGCAGCGCGAAGATCTCGAAGCGGACGCGCTCGAGCTCGTACTGTAGTTCCCGCACCACGCCGGCGATGCCGAACCGGGCGTCCCTGGCACAAGCCTGCCCCTCGTACACGATGGCCGCCATGAGGTCGTGCCCTGTCCTCCGATCCCGGCGGGCCTCCTCAATCAACCGGAGGATGTTGTTGAGGCGGAAGATGCGGTGCACGTTCCCGAAGTGCACCGGTGGCTGGCCGGCCGGGAAGTAGGGTGCCAGCAAGCTCTCCGACCAACAACTCCTGGATAGATTCCTGCACGCGGCGCACCTAGGATTCCGCGATGACGGCTTCTTCTTCGTCGTCGTTGTCGTCGTCCCGCTAGATGACGACGCTGTCGAGGTCGACGACGGCTTCGACTCATGAGCGATCTCCTGCGCCATCGTCGGCGGGTGGACGACGACGACGCCCTCGGGCTCGGGGAGCGTGGCCACCGCCGGCTGGTCCTGGTCCTGCAGCACGGAAAGCTCGGCGCGCGCGCTCTCTAGCTGATGCTCGAGGGCTCCCACGACGCATACAGAGTCTCTGGCCCACGCTTCGGCCTCGTAGACTATGGAGCTCAGTATGTCGTCGAGGTACTCTGGCCCGGCCTTGTGAATTGCGTCCAGGATTTTCCTGATCCCGAAGATGCGCTCCACGTTCTGGAAGCGCTCCGGCTGGCTGGCCGGGATGTGCGGCGCCAACCGGCACTCCGGCGAGCAAATACGCCGGAGGAACTTGCACGCGGCGCACCGAGGATTCCTCGGCGACGGCTTCTTCTCCGTCCCGCTGGATGACGACGGGTCGGCCATTGCGTTGAGGTTGACCAAGACTTGGGCGTTGGAAATTGGTACAGGAATGGTCGTCGAGGCGAGGCGAGGGCGGCTTGCTCGCTGCGGCGACTGGAGCGGAGCGAATATATGCAGCGGCGGCAGAGCTCGCTCTCGCCGTCCTACGTGGCGTTGGCCGCGTGGCTTGCGTGTTCGATCTGGCAGTCGGTTAGTTACGTGGGGACCACGTCACGTAGGACCACTTGCTCCATGGCCCTGAGATGTGGACCCACGGAGGAGGTCGCCGCCGTCGATGCGACTTGCAGAGGAAGTTGTGCAAGGCCGGCGGGCGGCGGCTGGCTTGCCCACGAGCTGTTTGACAAAATGTCCCCCGCCGCCGCAGCCATCGTCGGCCAACGCGGGCTCTGCGAATCGTGGCGCTCGATGGAAGGATGAGGTGGCTGGGCCTTGGATTCGGGAGGAAGATGGTGGCGACCGTGGGCGGCGCGGGCTGGTGCTGCACGGTGGCGAGCTTCGGTGGCGCTGAGCTGTGGACAGAACACGATGGCGTCGCACGACCACTTCCTCCTCCGCTCCCGTGGCCGGCGCCGTCCGGCCAGCCGCTTTCTCCGCCCGCCGCCCATCCGTCACTGTGGTGCCACTTCCCATGTGGCCTCCTCCCTTCACCGGTGCCACCTTCCCCGTCGCTCGTCGTCAACCTGTGAGTTGGTCGCTCCCCCTCAATCTCTTCGTCTCCTTCTCTCCCTGCCCTGCTGTAATCTGTATATGCTTCTCTTGGGATTGTGTGCCCTCGGTTGATTTGAGTGCTCTTGGATCTTCAGATGCAGAGACTATGTTATTCTTGCATGTTAATTTTGGGGATTGATTTGTGGGGCGAAGCTGTTGGGTTTCAGTTCTTGCAAGATTCTTGCGCTCTGAACTCTGTTTATCTGTTCCTTGCTGTCTCTTTGTATTGCAAAACTGCCCTGCCTACTCAAGTACTGAACAGAATGTTGGTCTAGTATTTTAGTACAAGTTCTTGTGAATTCATGTTAGAAATTTGATGCATATACATTATGCTAACTGTTGCATCCAATTAGTTGATTTTTATTGTGGTCGATATGACAAGAAAAATACTACTAGCTGATTCTTTGCATGATCACTTTTTTAACTTTAATAGCAAAGAGGCCCGTATGTTGCAACAGGACGAAAGAAAAAGGAAGTTGAAAAGAGCCTATTATAAAATTGAAGATGATTCTGTACTCATCCTATTTTTCGTTCGTCGTCTGACTGTGATATCGTGAAGGAACACATCGTGTGATGAGCCGGCGTCCGACTCGGGAACGCGTGGTTTTGTTCGTGCAGGGACTTCTGTTCATCATCTAAGATAGTTGAGTTCGTGTTCACGACAAACAAGTCGGCACGACACGCTGATGACAAGTATGAGATTGCACAAGACCCTGCACTGACGTAACTGATCGATTAAATTGGTTTGGTTGCACGGATTGACGGTAGGAATTAATTACAACTTAATGCCAAATTTATAGCATCTATATGCCAACATGGTACAATGATTTTCACCCCTAAATGACTACTGCAGCAATATTATATGCAACTATGGATTCTACATCAGCAGTTCGGCAACATCACTAAACTTTATTGTCCCTAGTTCAAGAAATCAATCTCAATTCTCAAGTTCTGATGGATCTCCAATAATCTATGGCTGGATGGCTCGTGATGAGTGGTTTGGAGGAGAGTAATGCTGCTCCAAACCAGTTGTCACAAGGCGCACAGGGGAAATTAAGGCTATGACGTGGTTGGCCAGGATTCAGGAAGGAGAGAAGGACCTCACAGATCCGTGCCTGTTCGCCAGCGCCGCACGTGTAGGCGTCAGCGGCAATCATGCGTGGCGCGGGGATGCAGTGGGCCAAGGATGTGTGGTGTTGATGATTTAAGCGTCGGAGGAAAACTAAACTATCGTGTGTGATGTGTCGGATATACATAACCGAAAACGATCTGGGAAGGCTCGCGCGATACAAACATATGATAGATGAAAGCACAATACAATACGGATGACGACGATACGACCAAACGATGTACGGTGATGGACGAAAAGCGGATGAGTACGGAATCATCTTCAATTTTTACAATAGGTAAAGAAGTAAATAATGTGCGGTTGAAGCTACCAAGTTTTTAAGCTAATTGATCTCCCGATTCCTGAACCTAGTTCTCCTATGCCATTTTGTTTGGAGCAGTATATATACATCTTATCTGTTTTTAGTGAGTATATTATAAGATCTTGCTATTATATATTGTTCATAGTTTTCACTTTTTATTCTCGCGCTATCATTTGCATTCTTGAGATTCTTATTTTGCAGGATTGGTACCACGTCAGTTTTACGTAATAAAAAGTACCACTTCAGTGAACAACGTGGAGGAAGAGAGTTCATGAAGCTGGAAGCAGAATTGCAAGGTTACTGGATGAGACATGAGATTTCTCATATTTAAACTGAGGAACCAGTTTCACATGCCATTGCAAATATCCTATTGAAGCTGTTGATTCATCGAGACATCGACAAACTTGACAAGAGGATTGACATTGAAAGTAGTGGTGGTGGGAATAATGGCACTGATCTGGAAAACCGAAATGCAGCCTGTTTCAAGCCGAAAATGCCTAAAGATCCAACTAACCTTGTCTATTATACTTTACATGATACTGGATTGAATCCCGGTTACCTTTGCAGAAATTGGAGGAAAACAGAGGAAGGCTGAATACCAGGAGCCTGGAGCAATGATCAGCTGGAAGAGAAGGGAGCAACATCTGAAGAATACAGGAGGGAGATCAACAAGAAACACAGTTCAAGCGCTGAAAGTGTCTGCTGAACATTAGAGCTTTGAACTTGTTCTTTTATTCCTGGAACTTCAGTTGTAATGCTTCCTGGTGTTTTTGTGATGCCTGCTCTCAGTTTGTGCTAGTGATGGGATGGCATCACAAACTACCTGTCCTGAAAGCTACACATTATGCATGCTAGTCGTTGTTTTTCAGGCTCGAAAGACATTAGCTGGTACATCATTTATGAATGTTTAGTATCTGAATGAAACTTTTAGCTTTGTAGCTTAGCTTCCAATATAAAATAAAATAGTACTATCTGGTATCGTAGTCCTGGTTCTCTTAATTATCATCTACCTGAGTATTTATAATTTTGTAGCCTTGGTTCTCTGTTTTTTTCTTAGTCTTGGCTATCTTAATTAATTATAAGCTATCTGGTACTAGTATCGTTTAACAAAGTTAAATGGCATTGCCATTAAGCCTCGATAACTGTTTACCGTACAATAATCAAATAGACGAGCAGGTACTAAAATGATTTTTTTAGAAAAATACTAAAATGATGAAGGTCAAAACAATCACTGATACATGGCTAGATGCGCTACATGATGACAACAGTATGCATGCATGACCCACCCGTGGTCAGTAGCGAACATAGAACAAAATTTATCGGGGATCCTACGCATTTCACAAAACATCTAATACTAATACTCTATTTTTCAAGTAATAATGTAATTATTATGGGCTAAAATAAGACTGAAATTCTAATGGTGTCCCACCAAGGTAGAAAATGTATATAGTCCCCCTGTGCACAGTGCACGGTTCCAGTGTAACAAAACTAAAGCAAAACAAGCCTTAAGCCAGCACCCAAGCCCTTACTCACCGGTCCAATCTTCTTTACTATGGTAGAGAATCAAACAAACCCTTGGCCCACACCCAAGCGGATGGTGGCATGCACCGAGTCGGTGCATCGCGTACTGGTCTCCTCATGCTGCTCAGGTTTTTGGCCAACCTCATTGAAGACACTAACGACATTATTGATGCTAAAGAGACAGCGCACGTTGAAAGGATCTTAGTGTTATCTAGGAGGTGAATAGACGTTTCTTGAAATTCATACTTTACAGGAAAGTAAATAATCTGGAACTTCTTGTCTGAACCCAAACATTTCGATCTCAGCATAGAATATCCGGTCACACAGATAAAAATGTCCACACGAGATAAGCAACCACAAGCACAACAACAACTTATACAAGAACTAAGAGGTGACAAATAGGGGGTGAACAGGGAGGAAAACATGGCCGATCACCAAGAAAACAGTAAGTGCACCAAGTAAACAGAGGGGAAACAGATTGATGGAGCCGCTTAAAAGAGCTCGGTGAAGATTCTCTATATTTTCAAATCAATTGGGTATGAAAGACATGAGTGTGTTTGGTTGCTTGCACCACACTAGCCTAGGCCATACTAGTCATCCAGGTTTACCATCGCCTACCCTTGCACGTGTGGATGCAGCCCGTTGCATCTCGCGGGCCCAGCCGAGCAGCGGAGCTCAAATTCAGCGTTCCTGCTCAGCCTGGCTCGGGGGGCTTTTTTAGCATCTGTTGGGCCTGACTGGGAGCAACGTGCAGGCTACCAAACGATGACCCGCTGCATTCACGCGTGCGAGCCAAGTACCATGTAGGCAACCAAACACACCCATGATGAACTAGATATGTAACGGAGGGATATTGGTGTGTGCAATGCAATGTAAAATTCCATCCAAGCTACGGTGTCGAGTGATGGCATGACTTTCTTTCTCTATAGCAATAACCATACTAAGTGGGTCAATGAACTTTGAGTTATCTAGTAATTATTGAGTAATAATAATTGCAAGCATCTAATCTATATTGGAAGGTTGTAATGATTGATGAAGTATGGGAATGATCATTTCTCTTATTTGTAGGTGATGTGGCTTAATGCATATTAAGCTATTGGTTTCATTTCTAACTTATATATGATATTTAAGATAATAGATGTTCCTTAATTTTCACACTGCAAGAGGAAAATAATAAGTACACTACATTGTTAACAAATTTACAGGGGATCCATGTAAATAATCCAATTAGCAGCAGGAACTTGGAGGACTATTATATTGATTGATGTATGAGGGGTCGAAGAACCATATTACTGTATGTGTCAGACTAGTAGTTTAATTTGTTTTTTTCATTTCAACCTGTACAAGTTAAATTTTAACTTGCAAGTTTGTGGAGTGATTTATCACATATTATTTTAGGTACATTCTTGTCGTCAAGACTGTTTTCAAGGATTCGGTATTCATTTTGCCTCTCATAAAAGTAAATACAAGCATTTTTGCATTTACGGCATTTGAAACAACTAAAAAGCAATTTGAGAAATTACAATCCAACAAGCATATATATAAGCATTAGTCATTCAAACTAAGCATTAGCTTCAATATTACATATTTTCTTAATTCAAGTAAAAGAATTAGTGTCATATATCATCTCACTTAAAAGCAATATCTAAGACTCATATAAAGACTAAAATGCATACAAGCTAACATTAGCAACAAATATACCTTAATTATTTTGCTAGCATCACAAGAATATACTAGAGGTATAAAACAAAGCTCTTCTTTTTCTCATTTTTATTTATTCTCAGATTTAAGAACAATGCATAAAAATAAACATGAATGCACTGAAAAACATAAACTACCCCTCAAATTAACCTCCAATTCTTCTCGAAGAAAAATCAAGAAGAAATCAAAAATTTTTAAAAAGACATCCAATTGCGAACGATATCACTAAGATTCTCATGAATTGACATGTATTTACTTGTATTAACCAAAATTACTACCTCAAACAATAGCATATGAAAAGCTAGTAAATAAGGAAGTAGAACAAAATTATATCAATTCAAAAGTACACTGATGTTATCTTGAAAAGCAATTGTTGTCTCAACGTTGAATGCACGTGGGGAGTAAGCCACCAAAATACCTACGAACAAGAAGATGTCGATACCTCTGTGTTGGGGTTAGAAATAAGAAATTTTGGAATCCAACACTGAGTCACACGACCAATAGAACCAGTAGATACATATGCACGAACAAAATCAGAACTGTTCTTACCTGGCAACTTACTTTGACGCTTCACAAAAGATCGGTTTGAACACTGCCCAAGATTACCCCGAGGCCGGTCTGACCGCTGCTGTCTAGCCGGTCTGACCGGGCCTAGTCGGTCTGACCGCCGGGTGATCTACGGTCTGACTGCCGGCTAGTCTGACCGACTGGTCAGTGTCGGTCTGACTGAGCTCCTCGATCCAAAACCCGATTTTTGCCACCTTTATTTCGCAAAAGCAATTTCTCTTTTCTTCTTCTGTTTATGGGCAAGTCTAAAACAAAAACCAACCAAATATCTATCTTTTCCACAAAAAGAACAAGTGTACTTCTCACGACAAGAAGTTTTTGAAGTAGATGGTTTTGAAATTGATGGTTTTGCAATCAGAGACTTTGTTTCTTGAATCGTTGAAGAAAGAGAAGGCAAGATCCTAGCAGATTTAAAAACCATTTTCTTTGGTTCGGGTCTTGTCAAAATTTCACATTTTTCGGTTATGCTGAAAACAGCAGGTTGGTAATTTGTAAAATAGGCATTAGTATCAAAACCTACACCACAATTATAAGTTCTCACTTTTGATTGATCCAAAATCATATTAAATTTCTTTTTATCATCGGAAAACCTTTCCAAAGAAATTTTCAAATAATAAACTTCTTTTGTCAAATTTGCACAATTTTCATAATCAATCAAAACACATTTGTTCTTGCAACACTTAGAACAAGAAAGCACCTTATCAGATTTCACAATGTTTTCTATATACTCAACATGATCTAAAACATCTTTTAGTTTCATCTCATTCAAAAAACACTTTGATCAATTTTGTGAAACCAAATCATTATTGTGTTGTTTAATCTTTTTTGCACACAAAACATTGAACAAAAAACTTGCACAAAAAGCAGTTTTATATTTTTTCAAAACGTTCTTTGTCAATCAATTCATCAACAACACGAGCATGCAAAGCAAATCCAAGAGAAAAAGAAGATTCAAGATTTTTAGATTTTTCAATCTCAGATTTCAATTTCAAGCAATTAACAGAATTGATATCTCGCAAAGCAGTAATTCAGAAAATAAAGCTTCACAAGATTTGTAATCATCATCGTTAGGAATCGTAGATTTTAATCTAGCAATTTCAGCTTTTAGAATCTCAATAGTGTGATCACTCTCATTAAGCAAATTAGAACATGTTTTAAGTTTCTCAGCAAATTTAAAAGCAATATGTTCTAATTGATTATAACTAAGTTTTTCTCCACTATTAGATTCATCATCATCAAAGTCAACATTATGAGCAATAAAAGCTAAATCAACAACATGCTTACCTTTGCCAATGCTCTCTTCTTCAGACTCCGATCCATCACTCTCAAAAGCTTCTTTGAGTTCTTGGATTAGCCTCTGCCTGCGACTCTTCTTCTCCTCCTTCTTGATGTCCTTCTTGTCGATTTCCTGCTCCTTGATCGCTTTCTTGCGGTTAGAACAATTGAACTTGATGTGAGTCAAAGCATCGAACAGGTTCACCTCGCTTGCTGTTTTTTACATTTTCAAAAGCTCGAGAAAGCTTGTTAGTAGCCAAAACCAAGTCCTCCTCCCTGAATTGCTTGAGTTGATCATCAGATATGGCATTAAGAGCGTTCAAAACCAATGAAGAAGAAGCATCAATAGAAGAACTCAAAGAAGAAACCAAAGCACTAGATTTAGAATCAATCTTGCGGGAAAGAATATTCATATCGTGAGTTTTAAGTTTGGTGTAAAGAGAATCCAAAGTCAAAGCAGACATGTCAACAGATTCTTGAATTGATGTAACTTTCATCTTCCAAATTGACATAAAAGACCATTCAAAAAGTGTCGAGAAACCTCAGACTGAGAATAATTTACATTATAAGATTCATCCACATATCTATGATCACTTAAGACTTTATTAAAGTGCACAAGATAATCATCCAAAACCTCTCCAGATTTCATCTCAAATTTCATGTAATCCTTTTTAAAAACATCTTTATGTATTTCCTTGATATTGGAAGGCCCTTGGTGAAAAATCAGATAGCCTTCCAAATCTCATGTGCGGTTTCAAGATAAGAAACACGATCAAAATCTGAATGAGGAATTCCATTAAGCAAAATATTGCGAGCTTTGCAATTGTTTTCAAAATCAATCTTTAAAACAACAGTATTAATCTAAGGAGGAATTTTATAAAGATTTGCAACTTTTAGCCAAATATCATAACTCTCAGACATAATATAAGATTTCATCTTTTGACACCAATAGAAAAAATCAACTCCATTAAAAACATGCGGCTTGGTCAAAAACTTATTAGCCATGACAAAAACTCAAGATCAATAAAGATCAAAAAGAGCTAACGTGGCTCTGATACCGAATACAAGGACCAAGTCAACCAGAGGGAGGGTGAATAGTTAGAACACCAAAAACCAAAAAATTTTATCGGAAATAAAAGTTACCCTCGAATCGATTAAGTTGCGTCGGTCGAATCGCCAGATCTTCACTGGTCAGACCGAACCCTAGCTGCCGATTAGACCGCCGCCTTGCCACCGGTTGGACCGCCGCCACACCGTCAGTTAGACCGCACGAAGAACTCCGGTCAAACAGTCGGGGTCTAGAAAAACACGTATCGACGAAACTCTTGAAAATAGATCAACTTTATTGCATCAATATGTGTTTACAAAGTGTATCTAAAGCACTCCTCTCTCAACTCCCGAACTAGGATTGAAATCTCGAAGCAAACCCTAAATTTTCTCTCCCAAAAGTCTATCTCTTATAGCCTCAATCCCTCATCTATTTATACCCAAAAACTTCCTACCCAAAATAAGAATAGAACTCCTAGTTTCACTAGGACTCAATTCCTCAATTTTCATATCAACTACAATTTACCAAATTGTAATAACTCTCTATGTTTAAAAACCTGTAGCCACACGCCTGGCCACAGAAATACTAACCGAGTTGGACTCCCATGTGCGCTCCAATCCTAGATCGCCACATGTCCTCCTCTTTGCATCGATCTTTCTTCACGCGAGTCCGCCTCGGAGTTGGTCTCCTGCATGGGCCATCGGCCTGTTGCCTAGCTTCTGCTTGGACTGCATATATACCCCACACATGTATGCTGCTATAGTACCTCACCGTACTGTAGCGCCATATACTCCAATCCAATTTTCCTCCAATTTCCTCTGCGAGCACCGGCACTCGCACGTATACCTCGTGAAACCCGTTACGAAGATCTCTCCCACACGATGTTCATCCACTGTTTCATCTTGTATCCAACTTCGTCACTTGACATCTTTGATCATCTGGATTTCAACTCTTCCCTAAGTCTAGTCTCAATCCCACTGTTGACCGAAGTTGACCTCCAAGAATCCTGACTCTAATCACCTTCTCTCATGGTATCCCGACCATACCAGACCTCTACTCCTCCTTAAGCATAGTCCCGGTTCTTACCATTGACCAAGACTGACCTCAAGTCACCTGCACACAATGAGACAAAACAACCGTTTCTAGGCACAGATATCACACCTTGACCCACATGAGTCATACGCACTCACACCAACATCCACACATATTCTCAAACCAATTCATCGAATAAATAATTTGCAAAGCCAATTGTTCATCACAAAATATTAATCATGACAATGATTTCACATGGAATACATGATGAGCTAGCTGATATGTCATGAAGGGATATTGGTGTGTGCAAGGCATTGTAAAATTCCATCCAAGCTACGATGTTGAGTGATGACATGACTTTCTTTCTCTATAGCAATAACCATGTTAAGTGGGTCAATGAATTTTGAGTTATCTAGTAATTATTGAGTAATAATAACTGCAGATATCTAATCTATATTGGAAGGTTGTGATGAAGTATGGGGATGATATATCTAATGTCTCTTATTTGTAGGTGATGTGGATTAATGCATATTAAGCTATTGGTTTCATTTCTAACTTATATATGATATTTAAGATAAGAGATATTCCTTAATTTTCACATTGCAAAAGGAAAATAATAAGTGCACTACATTGTTAACGAATTTACAGGATCCCTGTAAATAATCCAATTAGCGGCAGGAACTTGGAGGACTATTGATTGATGTACGAGTGGTCAAAGAACCATCTTACTGTGCGTATCAGACAGATATAGTAGTGATGGGTTCACCTTTCTTAACTGCGGGCATCAGATTGGTACTAATCTTTCTCTCCTTTAAAACTGAAGATAAGGTGTGTTAGTTTTTTACACACTCTTCAACTTAATTTTATTATTACCGACAACTATAAAATTAACATCATATAAAAACAATTTTAAATACAAATATAATCATATATAACATGCATACCATTAAATATTTGTATTTTTATTTAATCCTATGAACAATTGACTCTCACTTCTTATATCATGGGATGGACGAAGTATTAATATCGTGGACAATGAATTAATTTGACATCCTTTGGAAATACCACCGCACCCACGGCAACGCGTGGGGTGCTAATCCTAGTTATTTCCGAAACATGGAGCTAAACTCTGAATTCAGATAATACTGCAGCAGGCTAATGAGTTGAAAAACATAATCTTAAACCGTCTCCACAGCATATATGTATAAAGGCAGGCGGCGCGTAGGCTTTAGTGGGTGCGTCTTATACGCGGGCATTCATTGGAGTCAAAGTTAGCGAACCAGAAATGACAAAACAAACAACGCTTCGCGAGTCGCGTCGCCAGACCCATGTTCATTTGGAAGCCCACGTTTGCTTGCGTGTTGTTTGAGCCTACTTCGGTCTTTCTGTTTTTGGCCCAACTCGAGTGCACGATGTGTATATAGAAAGTTAGAACCCATTTGCAATGTTGCTCTGATTTTCTGCATAAAGACATGAATACATTTGTTTATCTAAAGTGTGATTTCAAATGTTTGTATTAAAGAAATTAGTCACAATAAATTCTATTACTAGATAAATTTTATCTTAGGTATGCCAAGTCTTTTATAATATTTTTTTTATTATGGATGAAAACCCACAATTTTTTTTAAAATTATTTCTATATGTGAACTTTATATGTACATACTTTATGTATGTTAACTTTATTTGTATAAACTTTTCATATGTAAACTTTATATGTACAAACTTTATGTATGTAAACTTTATATACACAAACTATTGGTAGAAAAAAGTTTGCATAAAAATCACAAAGCTGCATCGGCCCATGAATATTTTGCTTCAGAAACTGTGCTGGCCCACTTGTGTGCTAGCAAACATACACTTTTTAAAAATCATGACAGAAAGAAAATAAAAAGTGCAAACAATGGGAGAGGGCAATGAAGAAAAATGTCCATGCATTCAACCCAAAGAAAACCTCAACGCATGTAGCCCATGTGCTGAAATCCAGAATAAAAAATAGGGAGGCGGCCCATGTGCTTAAATGCAAAAAACAGAAAAAGGAGGCATGAGTGAGTGGGCCAAAATAGGAAAAGCAGGTTCAATTGTTAGACTTTTCGGAATCATACCTAAAGAGGAAAGGGAACACTATCGTTGAAAGAGAAAGTGGGCGTTCGCGCGTGTGACTAATCACGAATGTTTGCGCATTAGTCATTCCGGGCTTTAGTGGCCGTCCTCCAGCGCCACCGGCTCCTCCTTCTCCTGTGTCGTCATCGCCGATGATGGCTGGGCTTGCTGGTTCTGCCGGATGGCGACAATCTCGGCCTTGACACGGCCGAGCTGCTGCTGGAGGTTCCGTATCACGCCGTAGGAGCCGTGCACAGGGTCGGCGGCCCTCGCGTCCACCACGAAGACAATGGACGCCATGGTGGCGCTCTAGATCCCTGGGTCCGGGCCGGCCGCCTCGAGCCGTCGTCCACGCCAAAGAGGAGGTTCGCGTACTCGAAGCGCTCCGACCGGTCGGCCAGGAAGTAGGGAGCCAGCAGGCAGTCCAGTAGGCAACCGAGCCGCCCCTGGTGTGTGCACGCCGTGCACGACGGATGGTGCGGTGCCGATGGGTTGGCCATTGCCATCGAAGATGATCAAGTACGACGACGACTGCGCACGGCGTGAGGTCAGCGAGGGGTTCTCGTTGAAATCCGACGGCGGTGTCATTGCGTTATTTTGTTTTGTTTGAAAATGTTAGTATATTTTTCTACAAACTTGATCAAACTTAAAAGAAGTTGGATTAAGAAAAAAGTCAAACGACTTATAATATGAAACAGAGGGAGTACATAGAGATTGGCCCCAAATTGAGTTTGAGTCATTCCGCATCTCCTTTCTTCTTCATTCTTTGGCTTTTGTTGGGCAGCTACAATTCGTCCGCAAGGTGTTCGATTGAGGTTCTAGGCAACAAGTCGATTGTCACGGCAGACGCAGCGTGGGGGAGCACGGGGAGTGCTTTCCTCTACCCGCAACTCACTGCAACCAACTACACTAGCTGGATGATCTAGGTGCAGGCGATGATGGAAGATCAGAGCATCTTGGAGGCAATCAAGCCGACGGCCTGGGGGGCTGCAACATGAAGAAGGACAAGAAGGTGAGGTCATACTTGCTCCAGGCGCTTCCAGAGGATCTCCTTATGCAAGTGGCAAAGAAGAAGACGACAAAAGAAGTGTGGGAGTGCCTCAAGATGATCGAGGTTCGTCGGTGCGGAGCGAGTCCATGACGTGCTATAAGTTCAAGTGCCTTAATTTGGTTTTGGTGATTAATGATAAATCTAATTATATGAGACTAAAGTTTTTATGACCTTTTCTTTGACTAGTCTCATTTGGATATGAAAATGAAAATGATGAGAAGTATGTATTGAACTTCACACATTCTAACTTGGTCTCTCTTGTGGATCCAAAATATAGTGTGAGCTCCCTCATTGATCTTAACTGATTATGTGCATATGCATTCTTTCATATCCATATGTATGCACATCTTGAGGGGGAGCTTATTCTATAGTTTGTTTATTATAAGATTTCTACTTTGATTTGAAATCATCTTTCATCTCATTTCTCTATATTGTTTATATCGGGTAATTATCCATCACCAAAGAGAGAAAAGATTGAAAGATCTTGGATTAAACAATTTGTGTAATTGTTGCTTTGGTGATAGATGATAAACCGATGTTAATGAGATTAACCTTTCTCTTGCATAAGTTGTCAACTATGTTATTTTCCGATAATGAGATGTGGAAGATATGCATTCTTTGGTGATGGACCTTAATCATGATAAGGATGAAATACATGAAGATCAAGCAATATGTATCACTTCTTATCTCCTACTTTTTGAGAGGTTCATATATATGATTTTGATGTTATGGTTATATAAGTGTGATACTAATGATTACTTGAGGCTTATCTTATTTAGTCTCCTTTACATTGAGAACATAGAGATCACGAATGTATGTGTTTATGTTTGTCTTTATCATTGCTACATGCCTTTTCTATGTGTATATGATAAATCCCATTGGTTCTTCTCTATTTATGCATATACTTGTCTTTCATGGATATTATTTTGTATGTATATATTTAGGGGAAGCAAATCATATACACTTGTTGTGCATGTTGTGCATGTTGTAGATCCATATTGTTCACCTATTATTTATATTGGATCTTTGCACTTGAGCTTGCATGTGAGTATATGACACTTATGGTGTTAATGGATACTCAACAAACATATTCATATCTTTCATATGCAACCGGTTGCTCATCAAGTAGAGGATGACAATCGATTTGTTGGGACTAATGTTTTCCTTTGAGTTGTGCAAAGGGATAGGTCCCACCATGATGAGGCAAATGGATGACATCATGGGTTGATGGTCACCAAGCCAAGGACATTGACATGTTGACAAGAATAATGTCAAGCTTGTGATGAGAAGAAAGTCTTGTCAAAGGATGGTCAAGAACTTAACATAAACTTGGTTCAACCGGATGATCATAAGTATTGATCTTGGATCAAGCATTGACCCCAAGTTGGATGACACAAGGCAAAGGTATAATGGAGCTAAGAATATTTTCTTAGTCTTTTCCCGGTCTTGGTGTTTGGTGTGGACCGGATTTGCTAGATAGGCACCATGCTATCAAGAGGGGCCTATGAAGTGAGCATGTGGATGATCTTGTGCCTTATTAGTTCATATGCATGTGGGTGCATTGGGTGGGATTGTATAGCCAAGTGTGGTGAGTTTTCTCAAGTCCCAAACAAATAGAGAAGTGGGCCTCTTGTAGTTTTGTCCGGTGGAGTATCCTTTGGAGTGTGAGCCCTTTCTCCCTGAGAAAAGTTATGTTTCTTGGATGGATTGTTTATGGGTTGGATAGCCCTTTGAATAAGCTTTCCATAGAGTCCAAGAACACTAATTTTTGACATCCGAGTCAAGAGAAATCGTCGTTTTACTAACGATCGGTTGTGTTGAAAAGTGACCTGCGGTACTGTTTGGTCTGACCGCAGCTCTCATGGCGGTTTGACCACTGACCTGAAATTGAAGAGAGGTCTCGTCTTGATGATACAGAGCCGCCAGAACCGAAGTCGGTCTGACCGAAGCCGATGGAGGTCTGACCGGCAGGCCAACGCCAGTCAGACCGGCTGGCTGCTGCCCGTGCATTAAATGCACTATAATGGCTAGTTCTAGCCGTTACATTGGTGGGCGGTCTGACCGGCCTCACCATGGCGGTCTAACCAGCACGCAACAAAAGTTGAGGATTTCACCCCCAACGGCTAGTTTTGGTGGTTTGGGGTATATATACCTACTCCCCATCAGTAAGGATAAGGTTTTGGCACTCCATTACATTATCTTGAACCCTTGCAAGAGCTCTCAAACCCTTGTGCACTTAGTTTATCTAGTGAGGTGTTGGAGAGTGAGTTAAGCCAATCGAAGTGCATTGCTTCATTGTTAGAGTTAGTATGGCACTTGATCATCATCGGCAAGCATCCTAGACTTGTTACTCTTGGAGGTTGCCACCTCCTAGACGATTTGGAGGAGTTGCCGATGACCTCTCCGAGAAGGTTGTGGAGGAGGCCCGGTGTTGATTGTGAGTGGTTCGGTGTTCGCCATCTTTGGAGTGGAGGAAGAACAACCATAGTGATAGAGGTTTGGGAGACCACTTCGTGGGCCGGCTCCCACCTTGCCCACCCCTTGATGAAGAGGATTGTGGTGGCTTCATGGTTTGAACGGTGAAATTGGGCTCGCCTCAACAGTGACGTAAGAAGTTGGTAAGCTTCCGAACATCGGGTGAAAAAATCTTTTGTCTCTTGTCTCCTTTATTTTGTGCAATTTACATTTGTGCCAATTTACTTTGAGCAAGTTTACATAGTAGAAATTATCCATGCTATTATCACCCTAGGCTTGCAAACCTCAACATAGGCTAGTTTTTTTGTGCACTTAGTTGAGACTAGTTGTTCTAGGTTTTGAATTGAGCAAAACCGTTTTGATTTACGCTTCCGCATACAAAACTCGGTTTAGCCAAAAGTTTTAAAACCACCTATTCACCCCCCTCTAGTCGGCCTCCTTGATCCTACAAGTGTGCCTGCAGATGCTGAAGGGAGAATTCAGTGACATGTGCACGGCCGATGGTAAGTCTCTGGACCAGTACGCTGGGCAGATCACTGCCATGGCGGTTCGACACTTAGTGTTGGTGTTGGCGCAGAATTTAGACCCGCTTCATGACCAAACGGGTTCCATATTTTCACGACGGCCTGGGAGATCTGCTTAACTCCAGTGCAGGTCCAAAGGCTTGCCTAGGTGTGTGTAGAGCGTGCCAGTTGATTTGATCTGCAATCAACAAGATAAACAAGCAAACCATGTAAGTAAACAATGGCCAATCGGCCGATAGGCCGATATCGCATTGTCATGACCTAGCCGATAGGGCAAAGCTATATCGGCTCACTTGTAATTGTGATAAAATAGCGTCAAAATATAGATCTAATCTCATCGGCCTTCATCAACATGTTCATGTCAATTAACAGCATCGACCGATGAGGGATAAAAGAAATAGTTGCACTAGCTAATACTCTAATGAAGACTTGTACAAACCAATCAACTTATATAAATATATTGATCACAGGCAAACCCTAGAGAATAACCTATAACAAATACATTTATATTTGTCAATCTATTCATACAAGTGGCAAATACATATAAAAACATTATAGTAGTTACATGTATTAAATAAGACCGGCTGAAACCCCGGTGCTATCCTTAATTACAATCGAAAACAGACTTTGGATTAGATCTCAAAACAAGACTAAGGTCGATAGCAACTCAAAGTGTGAATTGAGACTTAACACAAAGAAAATCAAGTCGTCGATCACTTTTGGGGATGGTAGATGCATTGAAAGATTTAACTAAGCATAATAATTAAACCGTCGTCGGCAATAAACCCTAAAACGAGTAGATCGCTGGCGAAGCATAATTAATACACTTATGAAAATCGCCCAAAGCATGATAAACGACGATCACATCATCGAGGCTTAACGTGCCTAAAGCGACACGCTAGCCCCGACGATGTAGATCGTTGGGCACGAGTTCTTACCTCTACTCCGGGGAAGTAAGAACTCGTCGAGATTAACCTCTTGCGAGGGTTGGCGATGCGCCGAGAATAAATTGATTTGTGTATTGTATTGTTGTGAGAGAGCTTCTATGTACATACTACCGGGATATTTATACCCGAGATTACAACATTGTCCAGATAGGACACGATCTTATCTACAACCTAACAAACAAATCTTTGCGGCAGACTCTTGCCGTAGATTAGATCTAAACCTACTTAATTTACAAGATACAATTGCCTAAAACCGAGCCTTATCTCTATTTGGCAACCTCCTTGAAGCTTATCTTAAGCCCAAACCAAGCCCATGCTAACTTTATTAACTTCCTGTCTCTGTCGGCCAACAACCACGTTGAATCCGTATCGGCCGATACGCCTTTCCTGCTGACACCGTTTCCAGTCTGATACACTCACCGAGTCCGATACAAGACTTGGTCCCACTCCAACTTACCCCTTCTTCTCCACATCGGTTTTCTCTTTCCTCTCTGAGTAGATTACGAAAATCTGCTGTTAACAGTTGGGTGCGATGCTGAACGACGCCGCTATGGTGAAGAAGCTGTTCGACACCGACCCAGAGAAGATCGTCAGCATCGTGGCTGGCATCGAGCAATTATGTGACCTCGACAACATGCCGTTCAAAGAGGCCGTGGGGCGACTTAAGGTGTATGACGAGCATATGCGCAAGAAAATGTGCGCCGCCGCCGGCCTCACCACCAACAGGTAGGTGCTCCTCACTCAGGCGGAGTGGGAGGCACGCTTCATGAAGGGTGACGGCAAATCGTCCTCACCTCAGAAGGAAAAGTCCCCCGACGACGGGGAAACCACGACCATGAAGGCGCAGGCGCGAAAAAGGCCATGGCGGCTTGCCGCGCGGCACTAGGGAGAGTGGCTCTGGTGGCGATGGCCACGACAAGAGCCACATCAAGTGCTTCAATTGTGACGAATTTGGCCACTACTCCACCCAGTGTCCGCACCCGAAGAAGAAGAAGGCGTAGGCCCATCTCGCACAAACAGGGGATGCTAGACTAGCTCTGCTGCTCATGGTGACAGATGGAAAGACAATGCAAGCGACGTCGGTACAAGTGGCGCACTTCGGCCTGGTCGTGAACGAGGATTGTGTGTGGCCAAAGCTGTTGCTGGCGGATGGCGGTGCCACCGCTGGCGACGTATGCTACCTGGACAACGGCGCCAACAACCACATGACGGGTGATCGTCTCAAGTTTCGGGATCTCGATGAGATGTTCACCGGCAGCGTCAAGTTCGGTGATGCATCGACCGTGCAGATAAAGAGGAAGAGATTGATCCTTTTTCTCTTGCAAGAACGGTGATCAATGGCTGCTCCAAGATGTGTACTACATCCTGAGCCTCTACTGCAACATGGTGAGTTTAGGCCAACTCACCGAGACAGGCCACCGGGTGGTGATGGATGAGGATGTCCTGGAGGTGATCGACAAGAATCCCTGGAGGTTGTTGATGAAGGTGAGGCGCACCTCAAATTGCTTATATCCAATCGAGCTGAAGCTTGCCCATCGACGACGATGAGGCAAGCCTGTCACCGCTTGTCCCCCTCTTCGACGGCCTCCCTTCCTCGGCAGCATCTGGATCAGCACATGTGGGTGGTGACGCAGATCAGGAGTGGCCAAGGTGAGTTCATCGTTGCCATCTTTCTCTTCCTTGTCGGCCAGTGCCTGCAATCACCCTGCTGTTCTCTAGCTGATTCTATTGTGTTTGATTCAGAGTCAATAACTCGAAAGGCAACGACAAATGTGGTGAATCTCGATCCAAACTGATCTAGTGAAGCAGACAGGCGCGCGGGCAATCACAACGGACAGAAACGCATGACCTCATTAGATAGGTAAAGATGAACATAATGCAACGACAAACGCAACATGCAAGGATGTGTGAGCCCAAACAATTAGACATGCCTTGTATCGCTAAATTGAAGACTTGATCATGGGTGCGTATATTTTTTATTCTAAAAATATGCTTAAGTAGAAATACTACACTATGTGTCTTATGAACAATGAAGGTAGCTAAGAATATATATAATGTACCCACTGGTTCTTAAGTGAAATTAAAACTGATGTGTGGGTCCTATAAGTCAGTCCCTCTTTTACATCTGTTCTTCCTTTCATCGTTCTCTATTTCCTTCTTCGCACTCGGTCAAGTGGAGTGGTGGAGCCATGCGTGGCGGGCTGGCGATGGGTGGCAGGGCTAGATGAGGGGATGTCGAGCCGAGGTTTGGGTGGCCAGCCAGGACGAAGGATGCGTCTTACGGCGACCACATGGAGGATGTCCAGTCGGATGCAGCAGCACGATGGTGTAGGAGAAAAGGGACCGTGACATTCCGGTGGTCTTCCAGGCAATGTTAAGGGTGCGTTAGCTTCACATAGTCAAGAGGGTCCCATTTTCACCACTTGCAGGTAGTGGGATGCCCCTTGGAGGACTGCCCTCGATGATCCTAACGGCGGAGAAGGGTGTTTCGATGCGGCGACACTATGGGGCCTCTCCAAAAATTTTGGCTGGGGCACTAGATATTCGAGAATCGAAGGCAGGCCAATTCATGAAGGATTACCAGAATTAGAGAATACAACGAAGATTTGGCGTTTGGTGCAGGGTAGAGGTAAAGAGCAATCTGCCACGATGCGCACAATAGGTGTTCGATGGAAGGTCTGATCGAATTGCGGGCATGGTCACCGTTGGTCTCGTGTTCCTGGTTGAGCGAGCTTCAAACCAACGTGGGTAGGAGTGTCTCGCTAGACGTCTCGGTGTGTTAGGGCTGGCGCGTTGACGGGAATTGATAAATATATTTTGTAGTACGGATAATTTTTTTGTAATATTAAATTTGTATATGTATATGTATACATAACTACTACACGACACTTAGCATGCTACCTAATTGGTAGCACGCCTTTCATCCGATGACTTATCCATTTCCACCCGTATTTGATGTGGTTAGTGATTTTTTTACTGTCAGTTGTCCGTCCTGCCGACGCCTTTACCTCCCACCCCACTCTCAATAATTTATTTACTGTCCATGTAACCATCTATTTATATATGCTCTGGTAGGAATTAACCATCTACTCTCCATCTCTCTCCCTCTCTTTCGGATTTGAGCAAATCGCGGCGCCGGTCACCACGACCTCGTGGCGTTGACACTGAAGGCCGGCGACGAGAGGGCACCAAAGGTTGGCGATGAGAAGGCACGGAAGGCAAAGCAAATCAGACGATGGCACCGGGAGCCTCCAACCCTTTCATCTCTTTTACCATTTTCAGGTGAAGCGATCTGGACCTCGGGGTTAGAGCACCGGGAGAAGGATTACGGTGCCCATGGACATGGGGATGTACCAGGAAGAGGACGGCAGAACCATCTCCTCGTTGGCGACGGCCGGGATGGCTTGCACCAAGAGGACAGCAGGTCGGCGACACCCAAACTCTGCCTCCCTTCCCGGAGCTGGGCATGCAGCGATAGGCGATCGGATCCGACCCAAGCAGCAACGGCCTGCCTCCTCCAGCGCTGATCTGGAGGTGCTGTGTTGCATCCCCTCGCGCGGCATCTCGGCGAAGCATGAGAAGCAGTGGACAAACGGATGATTGCGAAGGAGCAACAGGCCATCGTTAGATCCTGCTCCAGGCCGCCGTGGGCTCTGGCTAGCTCCTCTGGGCCCATATCTGCCATCTGCTCCAGGCCGCCGTGGGCTCTGGCTAGCTCCTCTGGGCCCATATCTGCCATCTGCTCCCGTTGCTAGAGCACCGGCGAGATGAACGACTTGAAGGGAGCACGGCGGTGAGGTTGCGTCCCGCACCATCACCGCCTCCAACGCTAGCCATGAGCCTAATCCCAATCGACGGCATAGATTTTTTTCACACATGTTGACAGTAGTTTATCTTGTATATAATTATTTTTAATGGTGGATGCTGGATGGGGCACGTCGTCGACGACTTCGAAGGCAGAGCTTTCTTTTCTTTTTGCATGTTAAATGTAGTCTGTCTATCTCTCTGTAATTCTTTTTACGACCAGTGTCAGCCAACTGACCATCATTGTTGTGTGATACGTGTAATCTTTTTATTTTGCACATGCTCGTGTGACATGACATACTACATGCATACGCTCTAACCACTACTGTACTGCCAAAACAGAGTAAATATTTTTTTTTACTGAGACTCTTACCCACTAAAAAGAACTGAAAGTAATTATTTTACTAAAAAAGTGATTAGTAATTATTTTATTCAGACGGTTATTTATATTTGTATAGATCCTAACAAAGCGAAAAAAACCATAAGTAATTTTTTTATTGGGATACATTCGGAGTTCGATGAAAAAACAATAAAACACGTAAAAGAAGCACGAGTGCACACGGTGAAAAAAAAAGAGGAGAAAACCTCAAGGGAAGGAGCTCCAGACGCGCTACCGGTTCCCAAGCGCTTTACATGCCATGTAGCGCGACCGTATATGATATATATAAACAACTCCTCATGGCCTTTCTCCGTTGGCAGAGTTATTAAGACGCAGCATCTGCAGGCGCGTGGCGAGGTGGTCCGCCGTCGACGTCGTCGCCGCCGCATCCATGGCAGAAGTAGTACAGCCGGGACGGTATCCAAGGAACCTCTCCGCGTCAGCGTAGAACGCCGCCCGCTCCTTCTGCAGTTGGACGGCGAGCTCGGCGTTGACGTGGTCGATCTCCCGCCAGAGCTCCCGCACGACGCCGTGGGCGGCGTGCACGGGGTCGGCGGCCCAGGCGTCCGCCAGGGAGACGACGTTCGCCATGCTGATAGTGTTGTACCAGACCGGCGAGCCCGGGCTGATCTTCTCCGCCACCAGAGACCGGAAGATCCCCTGCGCCCCGACGAGGAGGCACGCGTAGCGGTAGCGCTCCGGCTTGTCGTCGGCCGGGAAGTAGGGCGCCAGCGCGCAGCCCGGCTGGCAGCACGCGCGGCCGTGGTGCGCGCACGCGCCGCACGGAGGCAGCGGGTGGTGATCAGCCATCAATATATGTAATTGCCGCCGCCCCGATCGATCAAGTCGATGAGATCGATCGAGATCAGGTGATCGACGAGGCGAAAATTCGGCGCGCTGCAAGGCGAGGCGAGGTTATAGGCTGGTCGATCGATCGGCTCGCTCCTGCCACGCACGGGAGCAAATATACAGAGAGAGAAGGAGCTCTCGCCGAAATATTCGGCCGCGTGAACCTGCATCGATCGGAATAGCTCGCGCGATCGAGTCGGATTCACTCTTAATAATTAAGAAACAAAGGGAACGACCGGAATATCTGTTGGTGGTGGGCCCCCCTAATTCGTCTCGGTCTCTCGTGTCGTAGCAGTGGCATTGCAAATATTTCCACATTGCAGTAACCCTTGTCACATGTTCCGTGATGGCAAGCAGCATATATACATATCGGAACTTCGGAAGCAAATTGCTCAAGATCGACTTTGTTCGTGAAGGCTATGCATGACAGGTGCAATGTGATGGTTTTGAAGATTACCTGACCAGCGCTGCGCATGTCAGCGTTATCATTTACTATCTTGTACTACTATTAGTCAAAGGTGGATTTTCATCCCTCGAGAAAATATTTTTTGTTTTTTGCGTGCCACTCAAATAGTCATCAAAATTTTTTTTAAAAAAATGATAACATAGGTTAATATGAAATATACCACTTAACAAACATGCAAGGTCAAATTTAACATCTATAAATTGCAATAAAAAAATAAATTGAACTAAAAATAGTTAATGTACATTCACAGTTATATTTGTTATTTTTATGATAATTTGTAGAAATTGAATTTGAACTTGCATGTTTGTGAAATGATATATTTCATATTAATCTATCTTTTTAATTATTTTTAAATTTTTTTATGACTATTTAGATGACATGCAAGAAACGAGGGATATTCTCTCGAGGAATGAAAACACTATTATTCAAGTTTTTTTTCTTCTTCTTTCCGTATAGAAACAGTATCTCCTGCAAGGAATTCGGCTCTGGTCTAGAAAAAAAAATTAAAAATAGGAGGGTTACTAAGCCCGAAAGAGAACTTGGCAAAGGTCAAAGAAAGAAACAAATACAACCCAACACGTGCTGGGCCGAAAAAGGGAAGTCCGACACAAATCACGTCAAAGAAAGGATTTCACATTTTACTAAGGGTCTCGTGTGTCGCCGGCGGCGGTGTCAGGACTTGGTGGGATTGAGAGAGCATCAACGTCCTCCAACTCCAGATTCTCCTGGTTGATCCTCAGCCGGCTTGGATTGATCTAATTGGAACAATGCCTCCATGTCTCTGGCATCGATGGAGAGGACCTCATCTACCAACTTGTCAAGAAACTCTTTGACCAATGGATCGTCTACAGGGTCCACGGCGAGCGCGTCCGTGCCCGCCTCGTAGACGACGGCTTCCTCCTCGTGGCCGGCATTCGCCATGAGGTCGCCGCCAAGGAGGAGGATGTTCTCCTGGAAGTCGGGCGCCAGCTGCTGATGCTGCTGCTGCTGATGCACCGTGCGCGAGCAGCCGAGCTCCTGGTTGACGCCGCCGAGCACCCCCATGCCTTGGACGCCGCTCACGGGGTCGACGACGGCGAGAGCGTCCGCTTCGTGGACGTAGATGGCCGCGTGGGTGCCCAGGAGGAGGTCGCGGTTGTCGAAGCTGGCCGCGTGGTCGGCCGGTCTGTGTTGCTGGTGCGGCTGCGGCGGCGCGAAGATCTCGGCGTGCACGCGCTCCTGCTCCTGCTCCTGCTCCACACCGGCGACGCCGTACCGGGTGGCCCAAACTTGTTCCTCTTCCTGCTGAATGAATAGTCCGCCGTCGTCGATGTTGTTGAGGCCAACGAGGCCGTGCACGTTCGCGTCCGTTGCCGTCGGCATCAACGGCCTCTCCAGTCCGGCGAATTCCATGAAGGCCCTACCGAAGAACTGGAAGCAATGCGGCTTTCCGTTAGGGAAGTGGAGCTCCAGCAGGCACTCCGGCGAACAAGCAAGCGTGGCGTCCATGCGCGCGGGGCACGCCTGACAATGGCGCTCCTGCTCCTGCTCCTGCTCCTTGGACATCACCTGGTGGACGCCGACGCCCTTGGCCTTGGGGATGTACTTGTTGGCGGTGAGGTCCTTGCACATCTCCAGTTTGTGCTGCAGCATGGAGAGCTTGGCGAGCTCGTGCTCGAGCTGGCGTTTCAGGTGCCATACGACGCCGGTGGCGCCGCACTGGGGATTCCTTGCCCGCGCTTGGGCCTGGTACTTGATGGAACTCATGAGATCATCCCGTTCCTCCGGGAGAACGCCTCGGATGAAACGGCGGATGTTGCGGGTGCCGAAGAGGCGGTGCGCGTTCAGGAAGCGCTCCTTCTCGTCCGCCGGGAAGTAGGGCGCGAGCAGGCACTCCGGCGAGCACCACGTCTTCTGCTCCCTGCAGGCGGCGCACCGCGGCCTCTGCTGCGGCGGCGGGGACGGAGGAGGCGGTGGTGACTTGGGCGCGATGGAGTTACTGCTCGAGGACGGGTCGTCGGCCATTGCCGCCGATGTCGACTGCGATTTGAGCAGTAACCAAAGTTACGGGAGTGGCCGACGGCGAGGGGATGGAAGGCGAGGTCGGTGGGCGTGGGCGTGGGCTCGCCGTCGGCGAGGGGAGGGAATGGGAGGGGAGAGAAGGCGAGGTCGGTTGGCGTGGGCGTGGGCGTGGCCGCGTGGGCTCGCCGGCTGCGGTGACCGGACCAATATATACAGGAGCGAAGAGCTCTCGGCGAGTTGACGAGTCAGACCACTTGCTCTCTACGCGACCGACATGTGGGCCCCCGAGTTGTAGAATCTTGTCCACGAAGATATGTGCACCTGGCTGTCCACCTCCTCCATTTCCACGTGTCTCTCTACGCAATTCCGCATTCCCCCACATTTTCCAGCTTCTCGTCGCAATCGCAATTCGCAAATCGCAACCACCTCCCAAATCCCACGCCTCCACCCTCCACCACCACCACCCCGCCGCCATGAAGGGCGCCGTGGAGGTCACCTTCCTGGACGGCGACGACGACGACCGGTGGTACTGGTGCCCAAGGAGGGAGCCAGGGATGCCGTCCTCTGCATCGGCGCGCGACGACCCCGCCCTCGTCGACGACACCTTCCCCGAGGACGACGTGGACACCAAGCCGTGGTTCCGGGGGATCGCGCCGCTGTACCGCAGCCGCCGCATCCGCGCGCCTCTCGTCGTCGGACTCGTCGCACTCCGCGGCCGCGCGCCGTCCGACAACTGATGCCCGTGGGGGCGCGAAGGGCGTGAACGGCCACCCGCGGGTCCCCGGCAACCCCATCCCCTTCGTCGCGATCTGCGTCGGCGCGCGCGAGGCGGCGGAGAAGCTGGCGGAGGAGTTGGAGGTGGACGTGGCGCGGCCGGCGGAGCTGATGGATCTGTTCGCGCGCGCGTTCGGCAAGGTGGGCGGGGTGGATGCGGTGGTGAAGCTGCCCCTGAAACCGGAACCGGATAAGCGGTGGATGACCAGGTCGGCGCTCCCGAGGGCGGAGGCCGCCGCGGCGGCGGCCAAGGAGGCGGACTACCACAGCTACAGCATGCACGGGAGGCGGCCGGCGGCGGAGGTGGTGAAGGGGCTGAGCATGGAGCGCATGGCGCACGTGGCGCTCGGCCCGGAGATGCGGCTGGCGCCGTGGCCGGCGAAGGCGGCCGATGCGGACTGGGGCAACCACTACCTGGAGAAGAGCGACTGGAAGTACGCGGCCCGCGACGTCTACCTCTGCTTCGAGATCGCCGCCGTCTGCCTCCAGAAGCTCGTCGCGCCCGTGGTAACTGATCCCTTCCTTTCTCTCCGGCGAGCCAACCATCGTCGAGTTCGTCACTAGATCATCGTGGTGGTCACAAATCTGATCGATCTTGCTTACCGGCGAGTAGTCAGGGCTACGCTTAATTGGTTTAGTTTAGTTTAATTGATGGATTAGTGTCAGTCAGTATGTCAGTAATGGACTAATCTGATAGTGTCGTGGTTATGGCAAGCAGATGTTGATGGGAGCTTGTTGCATGGCGGTATTACTTGGATCGGATTAAGGGCTTGAGAATTGAGACTTGTGGTTGGTTTCTGGCTTTTCGGGATGCTGTTTTCATTTAATTTGTATTATCTTGTTACAAGGATTTTACCCAATCGTTCTCCGGCTTATGCTTTTGGCTTGTGCATAATAGATAATTCGCATGCACAACCTGTTCTCGGTTGGTATGACAACATGTTAAAAACCATTTGGTCAATAGCAACGGTGCAAAAGCACAATAGT
Source organism: Oryza officinalis (assembly GCA_008326285.1). Lineage (NCBI taxonomy): Eukaryota > Viridiplantae > Streptophyta > Magnoliopsida > Poales > Poaceae > Oryza > Oryza officinalis. The sequence continues at coordinate 35,105,824 of BDMV01000001.1, read as the reverse complement.
TTGTTTGCCAATACCTGATGGCAGATTGTTTCCTGCTTGGAAGTCTTGAAAACCTGCTTCAGTCTGTTTTCTCTTCATGCCATTGACCTGATGTCTTTTGCTTCTTTTTTTCTTGACATGAACTGTTCCTCTGTATGGTGCTCAATCTTGAGCTGCTTTACCAGCGAGTAGTCAGGTCTAACGCATGGCTTAGTGCTGATGCAGATACAGTATAGCTAGTGTCAGTAAGTACGTCGTAATGGACTAATCTCTACTAGTGTCATGATATTATGGCAATTAGGTGTTAATAGGAGCTTGTTGCATGGTAACGGTATTTACTTGGATCAGACTGAGGACTTGAGAATTGAGATGTGTGGTTGGTTTCTGACTGTTTGGGATGCTGTTTTGATTTGTTTGGGATGCTTTGGTTGATAGTTGATATTGTTAGGGTTCTAGGATTCGCCTAGGTGCGGATCTAGCGGTGTACTTCTATAAAATGGGTTCTTCGGGAGAAAAACCGGGAGAGAGAGATGGATGGAGCCCGATACCTTCGCTCTGCTTGGAGCTTGATGCGGCCATGGATGGCGGTGTGATGACGGCGGCAGCGGCGAGCCTTTTCCCCTCACTTCAGCGTGCTCCCGGATCGGAGGGATTTCTAGGGTTTGTGGAGAGCCCGAGTGCATGACGACAAACGTTGGTTCGTGTGCGCCGGCGGCTCCCCTCTTTTATATATTGCGCTGCGTAAGAGGAGGCCCACAGCCATGATTGGCTTGCGCCTCCGATCAAGGCGCGTAGGCGGAGGGGAAACGGAATCCCGATTCCCCCGGGGATTGCAACTAACATTCTCCCCTTCGATCTCCGCCTTTCTTACTTCTTATACTCAACGTTTACTTCTAAATAGATTGATGCATAGAGCACGCTTCATCATGATAGTTATTACTGAACCATCAGACGCAACGACCACAATACACCTCTCCATCTCGAAATAAACACCAGGCCCTTTTGTAATCCAAGGATCATAGGCTTTCCTGTAAACCCATGCTGGCTAAGTGTTCTCTGAACACACTGGGCGGTAAGCCTTTTGTAAATGGATCCGCTAACATCTTCTTTGTACTTATATGCTCAAGACTAATAGTCTGATCCTGAATTTTCTCTTTCACAACATAAAACTTAATGTCAATGTGTTTGGCAGCACCACTTGACTTATTGTTGTGAGCATAAAACACTGCTGGCTCATTGTCGCAGTACATCTTGAGTTGTCTTTGAATGCTGTCGACCACTTTCAACCCGAGTACAAACTTCTTTAACCATTTTGCCTTCCCCGTGGCCTCATAACTAGCTACAAACTCGGCATACATCGTTGATGATGCTATGACGGTTTGCTTGAAGCTTTTCCACGAAATGGCTCCTTTTGCGAGAGTGAATATGTAACCTGATGTGGACATTCTATCATCTACATCTCCCGCAAAGTCTGAGTCTGAATACCCTTCTATCTCTAGGGAATCAGTTCTTCTGTACGTTAGCATGAGGCCTTTTGTGCCTTGCACATAACGCAAAGCTTTCTTTACCATTCTCTAGTGATCTATTCCTGGATTTTCCTGATATTTACCAAGTATCCCGGTAACATAGGCTAAGTCAGGGCGCGTACATACTTGAGCATACTGTAAGCTTCCGACAGCTGAAGCATATGGAACCCCTTTCATTAGATCGATCTCATACTGGTTCCTTGGACATTGAAATTTTCCAAATCTGTCGCCCTTAACTATGAGAGCAGGTGTCGGCTTACTCGCATGCATACTGTATTTCTTTAGAATCTTTTCCAGATATGCCTTTTGCGATAATCCTAAAACCCCTCTTCTTCTATCTCGATGAATCTCTATTCCTAGAACAAATGAGGCTTCACCAAGATCTTTCATATCGAAATTCGAGGACAAAAACTTTTTCGTCTCCAATAGTAGATCAACATCACTACTAGCGAGCAGGATATCATCTACATATAGGATAAGAAAGATAAATCTTCCATTTCTGAACTTTGCGTAAACGCAATTGTCCTCTTCATTCTCATTAAACCCAAACCTTCATATTACTTCATCAAATTTTAAGTACCACTGTCTAGAGGCTTGTTTTAATCCATAAATGGATTTTTTCAGATGACATCCCATTTGTTCTTTTCCTTCTACGACAAAACCCTTGGGTTGTGCCATATAGACGTTCTCATATAAATCCCCGTTAAGGAATGTCGTCTTTACATCCATTTGATGTAGCTTTAGATCATAATGTGCCACAAGTGTCATTACGATCCTGAAGGAATCTTTACATGACACCGGAGAAAAGGTCTCATTATAATCAATTCCTTCTCTTTGAGTAAATTCTTTTGCCACAAGTCGTGCTTTATACCTTTCTACATTCCCTTTGGAGTCACGTTTTGTTTTGTAGACCCATTTGCAGCTTACTGTCTTGGCTCCTTTAGGAATTTCTTCTAAGTCCCAAACTTTGTTGGTACTCATTGATCTCATTTCATCTTTCATGGCTTCAAGCCACTTCGATGAATGAGCACTTCTCATGGCTTCTTCAAACGAGGTGGGATCTTCCTCTGTTTGAACTTCTTCACTAGCATGGACTTGATAGTCACTAGGAATGGCTCTCCTTCTCTCTCTTTGAGATCTTCTGAGTTGTGGTACGTCTTCTACTTGGGGCTGATGTTGCTCTTCCTCTTGTGTGATAACTTGTTCTGTAGGATCCTGAATCTCAGGTTCCTCCTGCTCAGTCGTTGTTGTCACAGGAGAACTAACATCAGGTGTTATCACCGCAGCATTCTGTGCTGATGGTGTAACAGCAATAGGTATCGAGAAAAAAGGTTCCTGAATTATCGGAGTAGGTACATGTACCCGCTTCTCTTCAAGAGTAATTTCTCGGGGTACCATGCTCCCCCTGACTATTTCATCCTCGAGAAACATTGCGTGTCTCGTTTCTACGAACTTAGTGTGTTTGTCAGGACAGTAGAAACGAAAACCTTTTGATTTCTCAGGGTAGCCAATGAAATGGCAACTGACTGTCTTGGGATCTAGCTTCCCAATATTTGGATTAAATAACTTTGCCTCAGCTGGACAGCCCCACACCCGTACATAATTTAGCGTGGGTTTCCTTCCTGTCCATAGACTTATCGGTAAAGTGGAGTGGCTTAGCATACTTCGCACCATGTCCATTAAAGTGTGGTTGCGTCTTTCAGCTACTCCGTTCTGCTGAGGCTCGCCCGGTGTTGAGTACTGGGCTACTATGCCATTTTCCTGTAGAAACCTTGCAAAAGGTCCAGGTATTTGGCCATAAGGGGTATGTCGACCGTAGTATTCTCCTCCACGGTCGGACCTTACTACTTTGATCTTTAGATCAAGCTGATTTTCTACCTCAGCCTTAAATATCTTGAATTTATCCAATGCTTTTGATCGTTCTTTAATTGGATAAATGTAGCCATAGCGGGAATAGTCATCTGTGAATGTTATAAAAGAATCATAACCATCCACTGTCGTAATTGGAAAAGGACCACAGATGTCTGTGTGTATGATTTCCAATCTTCCTAAACTTCATATGACTCCTTTCTTTATTTGTTTAACATACTTTCTTTTAATGCAATCGATGCAATATTCTGTATCCGCAAAGTCTAACGGATGCAAAATTTCTTCTTTAATTAATCGTTCAATTCTCCCCTTCGAAATGTGGCCTAAACGACAGTGCCACAATTTCGCCGAGGTTTTCTCACTGCATCGTTTGCGCTTACTTCTTACACTTGTAGACGAGTAAGACACACTATTGCACGCAACATTCTCTTCATTGCATACAACATTCACATTCTTATGTTTAGACAACATGTAAAGTTGGCCTTGTCGGATGGCAAAACCTACACACTTCTTCTTGAATATAATTGAACATAAATCTGGTTCGAAATAACAATTATATCCATCATCCGCCAAACATGAAACGGAAACTAAATTTCTACTTAAGGAGGGTACATAGAGCACGTTCTACAAATAAAGTGTGAAGCCATTATCTAACTCTAATGGATGATCTCCAATAGCTTCAACTTCTGCTTCAACTCCATTTGCAACTCTAATGCATCTTTCTCCTCTTGCTAGCATCCTCCTCGTATGGAATCCCTGTAATGAATTTGCAACATGTATAGTCGCACCTGAATCAACCCACCAAGTGGATCTTGAATAGCTTACATACAGGGATTCATCTACGAATGTAATAATGTCCTCACCTTTCTTTATTAGATGCTTCAGGAACTCAGGGCAATCCTTCTGAAAGTGCCCCTTCTTCTTGCACCACTTGCAAGTGTCCCTATCCACTTCTACTCTTGGCCGTGGATGAGGATCACTTTGTGGCGCTTTTCCTTGTGTCTTGGAATAGGCGACATTCTGACTGTGGTTGATCTTCCTCTTGTTCTTCACATAGTTTACGGAATCACCACGAGTCTTGGGTCTGTCTTCTTCTTGCACACACATGGCAATCAACTTCTCTATGTTCCAACTTTCGGGCAATGAGTTGTAGTTCACAACAAATGCGTCGAAGTCTGAAGGTAGGGAGGCAAAAATGAGGTGAACTAGGAACTCGTCAGGGAGAACCAAGTCCATCTTCTTGAGCTTTGAAGCGATGCCACTCATCTTCAAAATGTGCTCTCTAACCTCTCCGCCATTGTACTTCATAGTAACTAAGCTCTTGATCAGGGAGCTCGCATAGGCTTTTGAAGAACCAGTGAACTGATTCTCCACCCTCTGAAGATACTCTACGACGGTGGTGTATACTGGGATTGCTCCCCTTATTGCCTCCACTATGGAGCTCTTGATTACCATCAAGCACTTGCGATTTGAAGATTCCCACTTCGCACGATCAGTGTCGTACTTATGCACTATTGGAGCATGGTCCAACATTCTCTGCTTAAAAGCATCTTCACTCTCACCTTCCTCTCTCACTGGCGCAACAGGCTCAGTGGGACAGGGCTCGATGAGAGCCAAATCTATGTCTGATAGCACAAGTGCTATCTCGATCTTCTCTTGCCATGAGCCATAATTATTTCCATTAAGGGGCTCAACAGCCGAGATATACACTAGTGGGATATACACTAGTGGGTTAGTTGTTCCTGAAAGCAAATTAAAGAAATTGAGAAACATTTAAATTCTTGCATGTTTTAATTTAACGTTGGTCAAAATTAAAACATACAAACTACCGCATTAATTCTACATCACCGTTGGGCAGAAATAGAACTAATGCATAAACATCATCATAGCAGCGGAAAAAATAAATTACTTACTTATTCAGAAGCAATTATCTACTCTCTAAACAATTTTCACGTTGGTTAAAATTGCTTAAAAATTAAAACAATCAATTAAACTTAAAATAATAAAAGCTTCTGAAAAAGGGATGTAAATAGACTTCTTTCTCTTTTCTTTCGGTCACTAGGGACCTGAAATAGACTTCTTCCCGACCCTTTGCCGGTCGGCCCACGGCCTTTTGCGCACGCGCGGGCGCTCCCGCGCGCCACAGGCCGCAACCTGGGCCTAGGCCGGGAAAGTGACCTCCCCCGCGCGCTCTCTCTTGGGCCGGCTTTGGTCTAGCCATCGCCGGCCGTTCGATCGCTAGGGTTTCGATCGGACGGCCGCGCGCCGAGATCGGGGAAACAAAACCCCCCCGCGCGGCCGGCCGAAACCCTAGCTCCTCTCCTCCCCTCGCCGAAGCTTTTCTCGCCGGGGATGTTGCACGGCGAATCGGCGAATCGCGGTGGCGCCGTGGCACCCCCCCTCGCCGGTGCGCGCACCCACCCGAGGGTGAGTGTGCCGCCGTCGAGTGGATGTGCTGCGGCGCCCTCTTCTTCCCGCAACATCGGCGGTGGTTGGCTACCCGCACGCGTCGGCGAAGGCCTGCGGCGGCGGTTTCCGCCGGCGGTGGGAGGTTAGGGTTTTAGCCCCTTTTTTTTTGTTTGATTCTTTGGTTTTTCTTCGGGGATCCGAGGTCCCCTTCCTTTTCCTTCTTTCTAGCCCGCCTAGATCTACTCCTAGGATGGCTCTGATACAATTGTTAGGGTTCTAGGATTCGCCTAGGTGCGGATCTAGCGGTGTACTTCTATAAAATGGGTTCTTCGGGAGAAAAACCGGGAGAGAGAGATGGATGGAGCCCGATACCTTCACTCTGCTTGGAGCTTGATGCGGCCATGGATGGCGGTGTGATGACGGCGGCAGCGGCGAGCCTTTTCCCCTCACTTCAGCGTGCTCCCGGATCGGAGGGATTTCTAGGGTTTGTGGGGAGCCCGAGTGCACGACGACGAACGTTGGTTCGTGTGCGCCGGCAGCTCCCCTCTTTTATATATTGCGCTGCGTAAGAGGAGGCCCACAGCCATGATTAGCTTGCGCCTCCGATCAAGGCGCGTAGGCGGAGGGAAAACGGAATCCTGATTCCCCCGGGGATCGCAACTAACAGATATAACATACACTCGATGTCTTTTCGTGTACCTATTTTCTCTCAAATATAATACAAATTAGGCCTGTTCAAGCGTGGTTTAAGCCGGGTTTGCACGAAAGCCCAAACCAACCCGTACAGTCTAGTTTAGACGGGTTGGTTTAGGCGGTTCACTGGGTTAGACCATAAATCGCTTTTCTGATTTGCTGATGTGACGAAACGGCGCAGATGAGGTAAACCTGCGGCAAGGAGGTGGCTTTCACAGCCGAAGCAGACATAATGAATGGGTTAGGCGGGTTACAGAGTAAACCTACCCGTACCGTGAATGATCTGCTATGTGGTTTGGTCCAGATTGGTTCCACGGGCTGGCCGGTTTATTACAAATGGTTCTGTAAAATTTGGTCATGAGTGTTTATATGCTTGATTTATAATTTTCTTTAATTTCTTGATGTATGAGTTGAGTTTGGACTTAAAAATTTGTGGATTATCTTGTTCGAAAATAAGAATTTGTGGATTGTTATATGGGTATTGTATGAATATGGTTAATTATTTTATTTAAAAAGTTTTCATAATCATTTGATGGTATTTGAACAAATGAGAGGTACTCCTTGATAAAATAGCAAATGACTATCAGAGTATGGAAAGATTTTGTTGATACCATGGAATCTTATATACCTTACAGTACTGACCTGGTGTGGTTCTGTCGTTATAATTCGTGTTTGGTCATTGCTTTCTTAGTACAGTTAGTCTTACATCAGTTTGTCATCTTTCTGCTCTTATTTTTGTCAGTCCTTATTCTTACCTGTGACCATCCCCCGTCATTTCTTAAATTGGGTGCTTTGATCTAGATACGTTAAGCCAAGGATCTGAAAGACTAAAACCCAAACACTACAGTGCAGTATATGTTTACTGTTTGCAAGATGGTTGAATTAACATTCTAGCAGTGGGATATTCCTTCTTAAGATTGAACATTACGGTTGAATTAACAAAATCTTTCCCTCCTTGTTGTTTGTTCATATTCCAGCATGATGCAGTATGGCACTCACTCTATAGCAATTTTATTTTTTTTTAAAAAATGAGATGACTTCCTTTCTTCTTCCCTTCCGTCTGCTCACTCTTCACTCCTGTCTGCTTCGTCAGAGACCAATACACATTCCCCACCAAAGCTTTCCCCAATAAGAGGAATCCCAAATATAAAGAAGTTAACATGAACTCCTTCACCCAAATCCAAATCTGATCGCTTCGCCTAAACGAAGGTGATTATGTCCAGAGGATCCAACGGGTGACGTCGGGGACAACGATGACAATTGAGGCGTTGGCGTCGCTAGACCATTCACAGTGCAAAATACTCACTTAGTATTTCATTTCAAATCTTAGTTTTTTCTATATCAACCCCCATAGTATTTTCATTAGCGAACCATTTAAAACTTTTATAGTTTACACCGTATACAACATTAAAAATGGGACATTTAACTATTTGCTATTTTTAAGATGTAGCATTTAATAATTTGATATGTGGACCTTTATGTGTCTATGACTTGTGGGCCTAGTGACAAAATCGTTAAATACCATATCTAAGAGTGACAAATAGTTAAATATCTCTTAAAAAAGTACACATATACCCTTGAGCTCCGGTCGGACCCACATGTTAGCCCCTCTCCTATCTTTTTCTCCCTCTCCCCTTATCTGCCTCTCTCGAACAGTCTAACCCCGTCCTTTTTCCCCTCAGCTCGCAAGGAGCTCACCTCAGCGACAAAGAAGCGACCCCGCCGTCGCTTGTCCCCCTCTCCGGCAACCTTCCTCCCCAGGCGGCGGCGTCCAGACCGGCCCCTCAGCAGACGAGCGGCGCGAGCCTTCGGCGGAGGGCCCCATGACGGTCGCGTCTTGGGGGTCGGCGCCGGCGCTCGTCTCTCCCCTTGCCATCTTTCTCCGCCACCATCGCCCCTCCTCTCTTCGAACGACGAGCTCAATGGCGGTGGCACGAGAGCTCGTCAGGTCCGTCCTCTTGTACTCCCTTGGCCGGTGCCCCCTACTCTCGCCGGACGGCAAGCTCGATGGCGCTGACGCAGATCTCGGCGAGAGTTCGCCGGGGGCCCTCCTCTCCTCCTCCCTGCTCTCCTCCTTTCCTGGCCAACGACACAGATCTGGGCGCATGCTCTCCTTTCCTGGCCGGCGACATGGATCAAGCCTAGATTGGGTACCAGTGACACGGATCGAGCACGGCCAGTCCCTGTCGGCATCCATCCCAGTTGAGTATAAATTTGTTTTCTCTTTTCTCCGACTCGATTTCTCTTTATTTTCTTCTCGGATTTAATTGGTCTTACCATAAAGTTGTTTTTAGGCCCGATTTATTCACATGATAGGGTTTTTCGAAGGAAATTTGGGTTAGATTTGTTTAGTGTTCATGCTTCCCTCTTTGTTGCCTTGTACTTTTGTGCATCCGATTTGTGTCACATGCCTCGTTTGCGTCAGTGCCGTGCCCGTCTCATCGCGGCGCTGCTTCGTGCATGCCACGTTGGACAGTGCATGGCGTGGCGCAAGGGAGGAGCAGGGCGGCGGCACACGCGAGATGGCGCAACACTTGCTCGGCGACGCGGCTTGGGCTAGGCGACGACACGGCGATTTCCGGCGACGTCAGGGCACGGCGGGTAGGGCGGCGCTCACCGGCGACCAGAACGGGGTGGGGCGGCTCGAACTCCAACGGGTGAATTGAGACGTGGGTGACCGCCGGCTCGGCTGGGCAGCTTGCCAGGGCGGCTTGGTGTCGGCTAAAGGCAGGTTGTCGCGCTGGGCCAGCCCGGCTTGAGATGTGAGGATGGCCAGGTGGGCCAACGCAGGCCGGGGCGGGCGGCCTGCTTCGGCTGGGCCAGGTGGGAGAGCAGAAAAAGGAAGGTGGAGAAAAGAAAAGGAGAAAGTTGAGGGACCTGATTTAGACTTAGGAGGGCTATGTCTATATCAGATTGGTAGTAATGATGAAACAAAGCACTACCTTTAACTAGGGAAAAGAAAAGAAATTATACTAATTTAGGAAAATCCCTGCTCTATGATCTGTCAAACATAGCTACAATACAATTATAATGTAATCATCACAATATAACTATAGTGAAAGCAGTATGTGCTACACAAAACCAATTGTAATTGATCAGTGGGAATGTGGGAGAATTAAGTCGTGGGTTCGTCTGGCCGCATGTATTGCAGCGATTTTTGCTTCCGACGCCTCGCACAAATTAGCACGATCCAAGAACTAGATAGCAGGAATGTCATGGCCTTTCTCCGTTGGCAGAGTTATTAAGACGCAGCATCTGCAGGCGCGTGGCGAGGTGGTCCGCCGTCGACGTCGTCGCCGCCGCATCCATGGAAGAAGTAGTACTGCCGGGACGGTATCCAAGGAACCTCTCCGCGTCAGCGTAGAACGCCGCCCGCTCCGCCGCCCGCTCCTTCTGCAGTTGGACGGCGAGCTCGGCGTTGACGCGGTCGATCTCCCGCCAGAGCGCCCGCACGACGCCGTGGGCGGCGTGCACGGGGTCGGCGGCCCAGGCGTCCGCCAGGGAGACGACGTTCGCCATGCTGATGGTGTTGTACCAGACCGGCGAGCCCGGGCTGATCTTCTCCGCCACCAGGGACCGGAAGATCCCCTGCGCGCCGACGAGGAGGCACGCGTAGCGGTAGCGCTCCGGCTTGTCGTCGGCCGGGAAGTAGGGTGCCAGCGCGCAGCCCGGCGTGCACGCGTGGCCGTGGTGCGCGCACGCGCCGCACGGCGAGCGATGTGGCGGCACCGGCGCCGGGTGATCAGCCATCAATATATATTAATTGCTGCCGATCCAATTAAGCCGATGAGATCGATCGAGATCAGAATTATTTCGGCGCTCTGCGAGGCGAGGTTTGGTTAGGCTGGTCGATCGATCGGTTCGCTCCGGGGGCACGGGAGCAAATATATAGAGAGAGATGGATGGAGCTCTCGCCGAAATATGCGGCCGCATGCACCCTGCGTCGGATTCGGAATAGGGCGACGACGTGCGCGCTCGCGCGATGTATCGAGTAGTCGGATTCCGTGTTCTTTTTCTAACTTTTCTAACTATCTATTTTGTTTTTCACGCGCACGTTTTTCAAATGATTAAACGGTATTTTTTAAAAAATATATATATCAAAAGTTGTTTTTAAAAAATCATATTAATTTATTTTTAAAAAAATTAACTAATACTTAATTAATCATGTAATAATACGTGTTTCTTTTACGTGCAGGTCTGCACGAGAGAAATCCCAACCTCTTTTCCCACACACAACTAAGAAACAAAGGGTACGGAATATCTGTTGGTGTGGGCCCCCCTAATTCGTCCCGAGCTCGTGATCTCTCGTATCGTGTAGCGGTAACCCTGTTCACATGTTCCGTGATGGAATGCGGCTGCATACCATTACTAGCTAGATAAATCAACCTGTTCTTTTTGTTGCTATATCGTATACGGAAAAACAGTTGATGCTTCGAGATCGGCAGCAGATTGCTCAAGACTTGTTCGTGAAGGCCATGACAATAGGTGCAATGTGATGGTTCAATGATTGCCTGGACTGCGCTGCGCATGTCATCATTTATCATTTATCTACTACTAGTATATAATATCAAGGTTCATTTTCTTGTTTTTTTTAAGAAATCAACTAGAACTCAAAAATCTTAGTCTTAAATAAAAAAACACGAAAAATATTTAAATTGGACTCGGACTCTGGAGTCTTCCATAAGTCCAACCTTATAACCGAGGTTGGTCTGACCTTATATTGTTAGGTTCTGTTCGTGGGACGGTCTGACCAGATATCTAAGATCGGTCCGACCTTGTACAGAAGGTTCGGGGTTGTTCCTAAATTTGATCAAATTTTGTTATACTTTTGACTCTAGTGCTAAATTTGCTATCAACACTTAGAATGAAGCTTTTGATGAGAAGCCGGATCAGGCTTATAAAGAAGACACATCTACAAAAAAAAAAGTGAAGCTCGATGGGAAGCAGGCCCATAAAAGTAGCCTAAGTAGTGATGATGGCTGCGGTAAAAAAAGGAATATTTGAAAAAAAAATTTCCGCACCAATTAAAGATATATAATTTATCGTCTAGCTCCTGGATAAAGTATTCAAAGGAGAAGGGCTGCAGGGAAATTAAGTGAAGGTTGCGGGGTGTTGACGCCAAATCTGTACCGCCGAAGTGGATTCGGCGTGCGGACACACGAAGGCCTGGGAGATCTGCTTAGCTCCAGTGCAGGTCCTAAAATTGATGAAGCGCGGGCGTGCCAGTCAGTTTAATCCTGCTACTGACAAGATATGCAAAATAGCAGAACATATAGTGTATTGGCCAATAGGCCGATAGGGCAAAAACGTATCGGCCGGCCGATAGGGCAAAAACAACCGATCGGTCGGTAGGCCGATGGTGCAGTTTCAGCCGATGCCGATGCAAACCGATGTAGTTAGGGTTTTAATCCATCGGCTGTGTACTGAGCAAACATTCATATAGAAACGATTGGCTGACGATAACATGATGATATAGCAATGTGATATAGTATAATCCAAATATAAAATAAACATTGATCTGAAGATTAAAGCACACATCGGCCAGAGGTCCGATGGCATAAACTCTCAATAAGCATATAAACAATAAATACTCTGTTGTCATCGGCCAGATCCAATCTATATGTAAACTCTTAGGTCGATGCAATATCCAGATAACTCACCGGCTGAAACCCCGATGAAACCCTTATTGGCAGCCAACAAGCAGGCTAGAGATTACGGTTCTAATCACGACTTAGTAGGTCAAACCGAACTGATGCAGCACTAAGTATGAAAAGAAACGCAAGACCTAGACAATCAAGCCCTTGACTGATTTTCAGAGTGGTGGATACCTTAGCCAATCTAATCTAGCAAGACGATTTAGTCGATACCGGCATAAACCCTAAAGCGAATCTCGGCCGATAAGACTAAATCGAGAAGCCGAACCAGATTGACTAAGATATATGATAGTAGGTGCTTACGTTGATGAGATCAGAACGTCGAAGCCCTAGCCCCGACAGCGCAGGCAGCCATAACGAGACTTACCCCTCGTGTGAAGGGCATGAACTCGTCGAAGAAGACAAAAAGTAAAGGTTGGCGATGCGCCGAAGTTGTATTGATCGTGAGATGATTTTACATGAACCTTGGGCTTACATATTTATACCCATAGACTAACAAAGATCTTAACAGATTATGACTCAAACTTTCCTAAAGATAAAAGAAAACAAATAAAGTCCTTACCGGACACTAACACACTTTCCTAAAGATAAAACAGAAAACTAACAAACTCTTCCTAATTAAGAGATACAAGCCGCATCCTTCTTGAACTCGGTCTTCTCTGGATAAGATCTTCCCGAATCTAACAAGAATCCGACTATTATTGGTGGTTGGTTTAAGATAACCCCCATCGGCCGATATAAGACTCTAGGCCGATACCAACCTTGAACCGATATGGATCCTGGGCCGATGGGGTCTTCGGGGCTTACCAAATTCTGGTGTTAACACGGAGTTATTGTGTTCGATCGTGCATAGTCTTAAACCACTACCTGCCAAAATAAAGTCTTTTACACATAGACTTTCTTTTAGCCCGCCTATATAAAAACAAAGGAGTATATGTCAAAATGTTTTTTTAAAAGTAGTGCCAAGGAGAGATCCTTTGTGATTCATGTTTCTTAGTAAGTTGCCTTGTCATAGTTGATTTGGCTGAACATCTACTATCTCTTTCATATGAGAACTATCATATAATCAATACTAGTAGATTTTAATAGCTGTTCTCATCCACACGCGGCTAAGCATGAGAGTCAGGGAAGGAGTGGATCTATCCCACTTTGCCACCAGTGTACCATCTCGTTGCTGCCTTTGCCTACTACTTGCCAACATCAGGACCTATACATGTATTGGATATGGGGAAGGGAGGGTTGGGACTAGCCTGCACTACCGCCATGCCATCATCAAGCGTCACCATGCTGCACAGATCTTAGATCCTTCTAGTTTGCACACCGTGCCGCCGAGCTCATCGCCGCTAGTGGGCACGTTGTCCTTACACCACTCTGGCATCTTCGACGTCGCCATCGATATTCGCAAGCCACTGTCTCTAAAACCGTCGCCACTAGGGCACACTATTTCCACCATCATCTTCACTGGCACGCCGAGAGTATTAGAGCGCGCGCCGTCCATGTTACCTCTGGAAAGTCTCAACTACCACCCTCAACTTCACGGGGCTAGATTTGGCATAGAGGCCCCACTAGCAGCCACTGTCCCTAGGTTCGTTGCCACCTGTGAGCACACCTCTGCCACCATCTTTGCTACTATGCCGGAGAGTACATGCCATGCGCTGAGGAAGCCACCACCTATTTCCTGGCGGCGGCATCCCGTCAACTAGAGGCCGTTGTCCCATACTGCCTCGAGGCCATCATGGCATCCCCGCCTACACTGTCCACCTACTGCTTCCATCACCATCGCCCTCCTCTCCTCTCCTCCCAACTAGAGCCAATGCCATCGCTTGCCTCCAACAACGTTGCTGCCACTCTGCCACTAGGGAGTAGGTGGTCGGGAGGAGGCAAGCAAGGAGGAGTCACGAGGTCCATGTTAGTCCGACAAATCTAGATGTTGCCTTTACCGGAGTAGCCATCCTGTCAATGCCTCGCCCCAAGCCCAATCGTCACTCCTGCCTAGCCACACGCCGCATGCCAGATCTGGCCACAATGAGCCATCGAGAGCTGGAGGAGCCCCACCACCGTCGTCTTTGCACCCGCACGGAACACCGGCGGCGAGGTAGGGAGGAGGCAAGGAGACGACTTGGTTGATTTTCACTCGTCTCCCATCACAGAATTCCGTACAATACTAATAAATTATTGATTGGTGCAAGAGTGATCCAAAAATTAACACCACCTGACTGTACTAATGTTGAAACAAGAGACTACTTTAACGACGCACTAGTAATTTATTTCCAAAACATGGAGTCAAACTGTTAATGCAATCTGGAGATAACCTAATAAACTAAACTCTGAATTCAGGGGCTAATAATTGCAGCACTACGTCTGAATTTCAGCAATTAGCCTTTCTTCGTTGGCAGAAGGCCAGCGAAGCATGAAGCATCTGATCAAAGCGCAACCCTCCTCATGCCGCTCCGTCGACGTCGTCGCAGCATCCATGGCAGGACTAGTTAAGGGCTAGCTCGAGCTCGATCGAGTGCGTCGGCGGAACAGCGCGATCTGGCTCTGCGCGGCTGCGAGGTCGGCCTTCAGATGGTCGAGCTGCCGCTCGAGGTCCATCACCACGCCGTGGGCGCCGCGGACGGGGTCGGCCGCCCGCGCGTCGGCCTCGTAGGCGACGGACGCCACGGCGTCGCGCCGTGTCCCCGGCTCCCCGCCGGCCCTCACCAGGAAGCGGAGGACGTTGCCGACGCCGTAGAGGCGGAACGCATTCCGGAACCGGTCCGGCTGGTCGTGGTCGGCCGGGAAGTAGCGCGCCAGCGGGCAGCCCGGCGGGCACGCGCGCCCAAGGTGCGTGCACGCGGCGCATGCCGAACGACGCTGCGCATGCGAGGGTCGTCGTCGACGTCGGCCATCGCGACCGCCGAGATGTCGGCGACGAATGGGCACCAAGGTTGGGTCATGGAGATCGGCAGCGGCGAGACGAGCTGGTCTCCGTCGGCTTGCTCAGGGCACCGGCCGGATCGGATTAGAGATCGCGGCAAAATATGCGACCGCGTGCACATTCGTCGAGATATATATACAGGACGTCCTCGAGGTGAATTCATTGGGATCAAAGTTTTTTAGGCGAAGTTTTTTCTTACACATACAAGGCCGCACCGTTAGTTGCATGACTTAACAGAGGCTGTTCACGGGTTGGGCACAACCCGGTCAAACCATCAAACCAAACCAGACCGAACCGCACGGCCGGTTCTGCACGGGCTGGGCTGCTTTAATCTACAACCCGTTGAAACCGCTATCGTCCCCGTTGGCTCCGCATCCCTCTCACCGCCGCTTCCATCTCGTCATCCTCCTCGCCGCGGTCGTGCTCGTCGATCAATGAGGAAAGCGCCGCACGAAGCCAGGCATCATGTCCTCGTCATCACCGGCCTCCTTGCCGTGCTAATCGACCACGGAGGACAGTGCGATGTCATGTTAGGCGCCATTCACTGTCATCGTCGGCTCGTCGTCACCGTCGTGGTGGGGGCTCCTTGCCATGCTCATCAACCAAGAAGGAGAGCGTTGTGTTCGGCTAGTCGTTACCCTACTGTCATCTAGCAAGGTGATTGGTAAGAAGAGCGTCGTGTCGGTTGCCGGCAGGCCGGCGCCGGCGTGCCCATCCATAGTCAGCACCAGGCGGTGCCTTCAAGCTGTAGTGCTTGTTCTTTTTTCGGCAGGCGAGAGCTGTAGCACTTGGTAGCATCAGTGGATGGATCTGCATGATTTCCAAATTGAAGTGCTTGCGCATCATCTGCGGGAGATTTTATCTGCTTGCAATGGACAGCTGCCATGGCTGTCGTCCTTCTCCGTTCGTTCTCATACGGAGAAACCGACGAACGGTTTGACCCGTTCAAACCGCTAGACCAAACCATCTGTGTTCGGCAGTAAACACGAAAACGAAGCGGATTATTAGCGCGTGATTAATTAAGTATTAGCTAAATTTTTTTTCAAAAATGGATTAATTTGATTTTTTAAGTAACTTTTGTATAGAAACTTTTTGCAAAAAAATGCATCGTGTAGTAGTTTGAAAAGCGTGCGCGGGCGAAAAGTACTGTAACACAGCCTTAGGCCAGCCCGCTCCGGGTTGGGCTGGGTTATGGCCAAAACCCGTCTTAACCGTAGATGAACAGACTGTCTTAACTATAGAATTTTTTTTAAAAAAATTGGGTAACATTGCTTGGGACATAATAAAGTCCATACGGCTAAATTCAATCTACAATTAGAGAAATAATAGAATCAAGCAACGAGTAGTACTGTGCAGTGCAAATAGAATTTATTTTTTATGTAGATTAAATTTCTATTTGTTGTTTTTATGTGGATTAAATTTATATTTGCATGTTTGTATAATAGTCTGTATCATCATAATCTATCTGCACTAGCCGTCTCTAAGGAAAAAAACAAACTACAAATACATGTGCCCCCATACGCACGTGCATTCACCTCATATAAACACACATCGTACCCAATGATCATTTCTAAGAGACTAAACTAGCATATCTTAAAATTAATAAAGTCATCATAGAAACCTTGTTATCGATGTGTATGTCGAGTACTACTTAAAAAATAAATAGCCATAAATACAAGCACCCTCAAACATAGGACTTTTGAATTTGAGTGGACGGGTTGCACCAAAAAAAAACCTAACCAACCGAGTCTAAAATAAAATCTATACGTTTCCTTTTTACAACTAATTTGAATTTATCACCCCTAGAGAGAGAGAGAAAAGATTAAATTTGTAGTCCGATTCCACTCAAAAAGTTAGTGGTTGCAATTTCATTTAAAAGTTTCAAAAAAAATATACACCCTCCCTCCTCCCCAGTATGAAACTATTTCACCTGAAATTTCCAAAAAAAAAATTGAATTTGCCCCAATTTATTCAAGATTCAAATTATTTTGGACCAAACATTCTGCAGTTTTTGATTTATCAGTCTCGAAAATTTCTACAAAAGGCTAAATGTTAACCCGGCAATTTTGAAGTATATGGAATGCCCTAATTGGTTTTTCTAGACTGTGATTATACGACTTTAGAGGTGTAATGCTGATATGGATCGGAGTAGAGTTAGCGTAAAATTCTCACAACCCTAATACCCTAAAATAAAAGAAAAATCCGTATACCATTAAAATTCTGCCTCTATATTTTATGGCACAAAAGACTTGCCATTAACCTTTTTTTAAACAAAGTACAATCGCAAGCGTTTATAACACGTGCACACTTACCTCTGTGTGTGTCATATTTTAATATTGATGACGTCATTACGAGCATCTTGCTATCGACGAGTAAATCCACTATCATTAAAAGAATAATTAGTCATAAATACGAACATCTATATTAAATTTATGATTTGAATTTAGATGGGTTGGTTTCATCACAAGGATCTTGATGCCATCAAATTATTCACTGTTTCAGTGTTTAATCATCATCGTTGTCTGGTACTTTTACATATGTTTTTCATTACAAGGGTAATTATAAGCTTCTAATTAACTTATGCAGTTCTGTCTGGTTTTGACCTCGATCGGCTGCACGAGCCTCAATCTATAAGCCCGTGTTTCCTCGGTGGCGTCGATGGTCAACGGTCAGCACTCACGCACCTGCCTCCACTGCTCCACAAGGACCTCCGATCAACAAGGAGTCAAGGACAACAACCTGCATTAATTCGGTGCATAATGATGAGCAATATGTTGACCTTATTCATTATTATTCGCTCTACATTTCAAAAAATATATTTTTTCTTAAAAAAACTTTGTTCTACTGTATTTTAACCACTTATTTTAAGCTATTTTTAAAGTATATGTCACAAGTATATATGTATCAATATTTAGTTTATGCTAGCTATACTCAATAATCTAAATCAAATATGTTGTTAATAAAAAATTAAAGAATAAAGAGAAATGTGAAACCATGTGGAAATTAACACACAACTTTGGTGCTAAACAAGCCAACAAATGAAAAATGAATGTACAAAACTAAACATTAGAGATATGAAACCATTTCTTTCTTAAATAATTTGGAGACCACTGCACAACAAGTATGATTACGAATTTTCCTAAAAGAAAGGGAGAGGCGGCTGTGGCAGTTCGGCCGGCTAAACCGAGTGCCCTGGTGTTTGGTAATTACGCGTAGTCACAAAAGTAACTTAAATTTCACCATAATTATTATTTAGAACATAGGTTTTGGGCGCACGCATGTGTGTGTAAATATAAAATAAATTTGATTTGTTAAAATAAAATCTTTCATAATATTACAACGTGCAAACTAACTTTGGATTTATGTAAAAGAATTTCAGTGGTCAAGCTTGTTGACTTAAAAAAGTCCACAAACGACCACTTATTTGTGACTAGTAAAAGTATAAGTACGTTATGGAGAACATTCTTTTCTCAAAATGTAGATTTGACATAAAGATAATCCGTGAATCATTAGGGACTATTATTATTTTCTTTCTCCCAAAACATGGATCCGGCGACGATTTTTTTTTTCAAAACATGGAACCATCCTGCTAAATCAAAGATACTGTAGCAGTCTAATTAATGAGAAGAAAATAGAAGGCTAACCACATACATGGGCAAATATGCAGCAGTAGAGACGGTCATGAGACAATCTCATCTATCGGAAGCTCATCGACGAGGTATGGTCGCCTTCTCCCTTGAAGTCGGCAGGAGGAGCACGTCCGTCCTCGTGGCGTTCCGGCGCCGTCGACGTCGCCGCAGCATCTACCGCCGCGGCGGGCGGATCAACGAGGTAATCATCTCCAACCGTCTCGTCGTCGTAGTGAACGTCCTGCAGCGCAGCCGGCTGCTCCAGCAGCATCGTCGTCGTCGGCGGCGGTGGCAGAAACAGCAGCTGCGCCTGTGGCGGCGATGGGAGGAAGCCCCCATTGGGGGCGACGGCGGCGGCGACGGGCGGCTGCTGGGCCGCAGCACGGCGATGGATCTCAAGTAGTTCCTTGACCGTGGCGAGCTCGGCCTTCACGCGGGTGAGCTCCTGGCTGAGGCCCTTGACGATGCCGGCGGCGCCGCCCACGGGGTCGAGCACCCACGCGTCGGACTCGTAGACGACGGACTTCATGGCGTCGTCACGCAGGTCCTCCGCGGCGGCGCCCATGATCTTGAGGATGTTCTTGATGCCGAACAGGCGGTGCGCGTTCCGGAACCGGGCCGGCTGGTCGGCCGGGAAGTAGCGCGCCAGCCGGCACTCCGGCGTGCACCTCCGCCTCTGGTGCTTGCACGCGGCGCACGCCTGAGGGTGCGGAGGCGGCAGTGCCAGCGGCAGCGGCGGCGGCGGCTGCGGCGGAGGTGGGGGCGTGGTGCTGGTGGTGGAGGAGGGGGAGTGTCCGGACGAGGACGGCCCGGCTTCGTCGCCCATGGCAATCGCCCCGTGTGTCGCCGTGGATGTTGATGAGGACACGGCTGCGGCGGCGTAGGGTTAGTTGCATATGCCCCCCGCTTTGCACGGGTCGTTTTCAGTTAATCAAACAGCACGAGCGAGATACGCCATCGAGGCGGTTGCGTCGCAACGACGAACCCTAGCTAACTAGACATAGTGTTTGGGCCTTATTAGCCCGTAGGCTCTTGAAACAAAAAGAGGTTGGAGATGACATAGGATCATTCTCCAATAAAGTCTCTTAAGTACTTTCTCTATTCATATAAGTCGTTTTGACTTTTTTCCTAATCAAACGTTATTAAGCTTTGACTAAGTCTATAGAAAAATTTAGCAACTTCTAAAATATTAAATTAGTCTCATTGAATTACTATGATAATATATTTGTTTTGTGTTGAAAATACTACTATATTTTTCTATAAAATTGTCAAACTTTAAAAAGTTTAACTAAAAAAACTATCAAAACGACTTATCATATGAAACGGAGGGAGTAATCTTATTAAGGGTAAAGCCTGGTTTACACCATGAAGTATCATGATGAATGCCTATTGATGAGAAAACACGGCGGTCTGGAAGTTCTGCTTAGCTTCAGTGCAAGTCCAAATCTTGCTTTCGGGTTCAGGGCGTACCGGTTGATTTGATCCTGCAACCAACAAGATATATAAGAAAAAACAATGTTAGTAAACGATAGCCGATTGGCTGGTGGGCCGATGATGTATCGTTGAAATCTAGCCGATGCATAAGCTGAATCGACTATTAGGTGAAAGATACTATGCATATACTAGATTCAGATCAAGTATAATCATAAAAAAATTTTCTTAAGAGAGCCAATCCCATAGGTCGAACCTACTGGATGCAACATAAGATTGATATCTTTTAAAGTTAGTTGTTATATGATTATATAACCTAAATAACTAGCCGATAGATAGATGTTGTAGATTAAACCCAAAACAATCATGATCGGCTGTAGAAATAAATAACATGTAATCACCCATTTAATCCTGCAAGCAATTATAAATCTGATCCAACCGAGACAGTATTACTTACTTGTAACCAAGATAAGATAAATCAGTAATTACATGAACTTGTTTCATAACCGATAGGATGTTTTTAGAGTATTTTAGATAATGTATCGGCTAAGACTCCAACCTTATATAAGAATATTAATCTTGATGAAATACATTAAACAAGTTTTGATCTCGACGGGTCAGACCTAACCGATGACAACGTAAGATTTAAAACAAGCTTAACGTATTTAAAGGATTAATGCATTTATATAAGATGATAGATATAACATGTAAAGCAAATTGAATGAACTTAAATGCAAGATAGTTATACCAGGTATGATCGGCTGAAACCCTGATTCTACCCTTATTGACAATCAAAAGGCATGTTAGCTTTTATGACTTTGAACACGACTTAGTAGATCAAACCCAATTGATGTAGCACTAAGTATGAAAAGAAACATAAAGTCTAAGCAATCAAGCCTTTAATTGATTTTCGGGGTGGTGGATACCTTAGCTAATCCAATCCGATGAAACGATTTTGTCGATAGCGACAAAACCTTTGAAAAGGCTTGGCCGATACAAGTAAATTGAGCCATCGAGTTAGATTAACTAAGATATATGATAGTGTTGACACAAAATCTATCCCGTCCCGTCGAGCATGCCAAAAGATATGTTGACGTAGATCCTGCATGTAGCACACGAAAGCTTGGGAGATTTGCTTAACTCCAGTGCAGATCCTAAAATTGATGAAATGCGGGCGTGCCAGTCAGTTTGATCCTGTAACTGACAAGATATATAAGTTGAAGATCAAATAGCCGATCGTCTGATAAGCCGATGGAGAAATTCCAGCCGATGGAGTAATTCTAGCCGATGTCGATAGGGTTTTGAGCAATCGACTATATATCCAATGTAAATTCTGACACTTGATGTAAGTAACGATGTAAAGACAATCGGCTGATGATAATACGATAAAACAATAATATAATCCAATAGAAATCAATCGGCTAATAATCATATGATAGAATAAGTGATGATCCGAAGGTTAAAGCAAAGATTGGCTGGAGGTCCGATATCATTAAATCCAAACGATTAGATAATCAATGAAACCTTTGTTGTCATCGGCCAACTTGCATGTAATCCTTGTGAGCCGATGCAATGTCTAGATAACTTATCGGCTGAAACCACGATGAAACCCTTATTGGCAATCGAAAAGTAGGCTAGAGATTATGGTTCTAAGCATGACTAGGGCTGATGCAGCGCAAAATATGAAAAGAAATATAATATCTAAACAATCAAGACTTCGACTGATTTTAAGGGTGATGGATACCTTAGCTAATCTAGCTCGACAAAACAATTTATCTGATACCGGCAAATACTCTAAAGCAAGCTTAGCCGATACAGCCAAATTGAATAATCGATTTAGATTAACTTAGATATATGATAAACAGGTAGGACTGACGGAACGTAGGACTTACCCCTTCGCCGGAGATCGAAAGCCAATGCAGCCCCCCGTCAGGTGTCAAGTTCCACCGGTTGATAAGTAAAACCTCGGAAAAGAGGGTGGTGATGCGCTGAAAGTTGTATATTAATCGAGAGATCTCTTACATAGACCCCGGGTGTACATATTTATACCCATGAGTAGATACTAGTTCTTATTGGACAAGACACAAATTTTTCTAAAGATAAAATAAAAGATACAAGTCCTATTCGGACTCTAAACAATCTTTCCTAAAAGTAAAAGGAAACTAATTAACTCTGCCTAATTAATAGATAACTTGCCATGCTGCATCCTCCTCGAACTCGTTCTCTTTTGGATAAGCTTTCTTTAATTGATTAATTTTCTTAACCGAAGCAATCAAGAATCCAACTGTTGGCAACTTGATATGTCCATCGGCTCATCTTAAGATTCTGAAGCCGATACGATTCCTAAGTCAATGATGACTTCGGGGCTTACCAAATTTTGGCGTAAAAAGATAGCTAGCGATTGTAAAAGATAGATTAGAACATCTAAAACGATGCGCTAATCCGCCGATACAAACCACTGTGAGAAGTCATACCTCTTATTGGAGATCGAAGCCGATGCAGCCCAACTCGAAACAATAACTCGTCGAAAAATTAAAGTAAAAGTGTGGCGATGCGCCGAGAGTGTATTGAACTGTCGTTAATTTCTTATAAGACTCCAGACACATATTTATACCTGATCATACAAACCTTGTCCATATCAGACATGACTCAAACTTGCCTAATTACAAAATAAACAAACAAGTCCCTAGGCGGACTCTTACCACGAATTCCTTAAAAGAAATAACTAACTCTTATTCCTAATTAATATATACAATTGCCTCTTCTAGACTCAATTCTTGTTTGACAACATCTTTAGATCTCCTCCCGAGTCTAGTATGAACTCACATTGCCTGTATCGGCTGACCGAGTTTGACTCTGTATCGGCCGATATGGCCTCCAGCCGATGTGTTGTTCTGTTTTCAGAAACAATCTTATCTCCCCAAATCCGTTCCGAACCCATCTTTATCTTTGCGTATCTTTACCAAATTTTGCTATTAACAATGCCCGAATTAAATCTCAACTTAATCAAATACCACATATAACACCACCTCAACTTTCCCTATAAAATAGGGAATGTCCATATGGCCGTGTATGTCCCAAATCTTACAAATTTTGGATCGTTGGGTCACTTTGAGATTCGTGCAGGATTGTTGGGTCGCTTTGAGATTCATGCAGGATCATTGGGTCGCTTTGAGATTTGTGCAACACTTCCAATCCTAGTATTGCTATTCTCCTCCCCATCTCTCTCCTTGTCGCCATTGCATTCACACTAGACTACACATGTGCACTCTCTTCTCCTACGCTGCCCAGCCTTGCCGGTTGGCTGGAAGGCGTCAACGGCACTGGCGAGCCCTCCCTCCTGGTCGGCCTCCTCTCTTTCCTCCCTTCCTCTTCTCCCCCTCCTTCTCCTCAAGCAGGGGGCGGCAAGGTGTCCTAGCCCCTTCAATCTTTCTCGTATCTGGCGGCTACTCGCCGCTAGATCCACCACTATCAACCACCGCCTCATAACCACAACTTAGTTTTTCTCCTGTCGCCAATGAGGACCCACCGTGCTACTCCATCCTCATGGCTCTGGCATCGCCGCCGACCGTGTTCACCACCCACCGCCACACTACCGCTTTCCACGGTTGTCCCTCTAAGCCTAGCGATCTCCCCTTTCTTCCTCCCCATCCTACCTTTTCCTACCCTACCTGAACCAGAGACCCTAAACTCTAACTCCAATGTCATTTGTCGAGGTCATCGGAGCTAGAGGAGAAGGGATCCCAGGACCTAGAGGAGGAGCTGGGATCGTCAAAACACAAATCGTGAAGCAAATCCTAAGGTAACAAATCTGCAAGAAATCTCCCAAAAAAAGTTTGTCGAATGTGATTTAGCAATTCTGTACAAAATATGCCTTCAACTCATCTTAAGAAAAAATATACTGTATGATAGTGCAAGACTGTAGGAGAGTATCCTACTGTGTATTATATATATATATATATATATATATATATATATATAATAATTACAAGTTACATACGTACAAATTCAAGAATCAAAAATTTTCCAGCCATTGTGACATTAGTGGTTTTAGACTATCAAGGCAAATTCATGTTTAAATTTATCTATGCAGACTTGAAAAGAGGGGGGGGGGTATTGTTTCTTGTGATCAAAATGCTCCAAGCCGTCAGAATTAAAATCTCAATTGAGAAAGGAACTTGCAAGTTGCAACTTTCTTTGTAGGTTTTCTGCTTCTTCTTGAACTGTAATATCTCTTCTTCTTCCGGGGCAGATGAAATTCCAGCAACTTTGACAGAATGGACATGTCAGGAAGAGGTGTTGCAGTGTCTCTTCATGTTGCTGATTGCAAAGTACACGATTATGCTCATGACTCTCAAATTATTTCCTTCTCAGCAAATTTCTTGTATTCAGGCTGTCATTTAGCATTAGCCAAAAAGAGACCTTGTGTTTTGATTGCACACACCCTGAGGCAATGAAAAGGTGCAGGCGCATTTACCACTCTTGTAAAACATTTATGTCTTCACTTATGTGTAAGTTCCATAATTCCAGATATATGTCCAAGAGTTCTTTTCTTTTGTTAGAATTATATTGTCAAGTATGTCTTGCATTTGTTGAAATTGTTCATATGCTTCAATGGAGAGTGGTAGCTGAAAAATGGAGCTTTTGTCTTCAAGATTCATAACTTCTCCTAGGTTGTGCTCTTCCCCCCTCCTTTCCCAACCTCTTTTGTTTTTCGCACGTATGTTTTTCAAACTACTAAACAATACGTTTTTTTAAAAGTTTTCTATAGAAAAGTTACTTTAAAAGTCATATTAATTCATTTTTTAAGTTTTTTAGGCTAATATTCAATTAACCGTGCACTAATAGGCAACACCGTTTTTCATGCGAGGAGACGAAGTTCCTAACTCTATCTCCCGAACACAACCTTAGAGTAATGTTAGGGTTGTTGGTGAATAAGAAGAGATGTGGCATTGTTTCCCTGAGCAAATGTCCATTCCAACGATCTTTTCAGAAAGCATTGTATTACCACTTTTTGGTTGGCAAATGGCCAGAGCATTATATAAATCTGCGAGTTTCTAGTTGTCTTTCACTACAAGAATCAAGAATTTTCTTGGTGGCTAACTGATTTATTGGCGGTCAAAAATAAGCCGCCAAGTGATTCCATGTGGGGGTTGATCAGTGTAGTATAACTGTCACTGGAGTTTCACCCAAGGTGTATCAACCGATAGAAGTTGTGCAAGTTTTTCAATAATAAAGTGTTGTTATAAGAATATATGTTAAGAACTCTCAGACCTCCACTTTTCTTTGGCCGACAAATTTTGTCCCAATAGCTATCATAGGAGGTGCTTGCTTATCCAGAACATAACCTCTCCAAAACAATGTCTTTTGTATTTGTCGATTTGTTCCACAATTCCCACGGAAAGCTTGAAGGTACACATGTAAAATATGGGCAAGGAGGAAAGTACTGAGTTTATCATTTGTAATCTGCCAGCATATGTCAAGAAGAGGGAACAGTTCCGCCATGTGGCAATCTAATCAGAATAAAATCTCATTGTCACCCTCTGATCCACCATCTTCTTTCTTCTAACCCCTGTCATCCTTTCCTTCTCTCACACATGAAGACACGGGATAACCGTGATGCGCGATTGAGAAAGGGTCGCATGAGAGGGCATATCAAAAGAGCTCCGGCGGATCTCCATGTGCAGTGTCATCGTGGTCGTGGATGCATATGGTGGAGACATCCATGGCGCGCACGATAATGTACAGAGAATAAGGAGCTTGTCCCCCTGTTCGCGGCTTAGCCTCAAGGTCCAGGACGCCGATGCCACCTGCTCATTGACACCACACCATGCTCAGCGACAGCATTGGCAGGGCAACACATATGCACATTAAATTTATTCTTCCATATTTCGGCACTGGCATATGAAAATGCTAGGGGAATGCTAGGGACGGCATCATGTCCCCTATCCCCGCGCGGTATCTCCTATATATACTCACTCCATGCGCTCTCTGGTGTGCTGCTTGTCGCCACTATGTTGTCGACAACCCTGTCCCCGTCCATAGTGCAGGTGCCACTGTTAGGAACCTCCTATTCCCCTTGGTTCGACGACCAACTTTTGTTGCCATGGAGGAGTTTGTCGGTACTCTTTATTTTCTGTTGTTCTCTATTATAATTTCTGTGGCTTTCGTCATAATCCCATATAAACTGAAATAGTGCTATTACCTTACGAGGGACCTGAACTAGTATAATCCTTGTCTTCTGTTTGCTTGATGTCGTTTTGTGTAGATTCTTGTACCAATGTACCCCAATACCCTCATAATACAGTCTACGGATACAACCCGTCGACAGTGGCGCGCCAGATAGGGAGACTTGGTGCTCAAGTTTTCGTCGAGATGGCTTCAAGCTCAAGGCTTTCCGACTACAATGTCCATATTCGTCCTGGCCTGGGAGATCTTACTCAGCCGACGTTCATTTGGACTCAAGTTGGATCTATCATCTTCCCTGTCTTTGTCGCAACTCCAATCTTGCCTTTCCCAATACCAGATGGGATCGAGAACGGAGCCACGAGGACAACAGAAAACAATTTTTCATCAGCTATTCCTCCTATCCAGTCAGAAAAGAGGGATACGAAGACTTCAACTCTCCAAAGAATTCCTAAAGCGGCCAAACCCCAAACATCTGTTGGGGGCCAGGTGCTGACAAGGAAGTCTCCTCCAAACTACGACACCTGGTGTTGGATCCACAAGACATCTCAACACTATTTGGTCGAATGTCGGGTAATACTTCAAGTGAAGGCTGAACTCGATGCTTGCAAAGATCGAGATATCCAGCGCACATCTCCATACAAGGCATGATGCCTGATCCACAAATGGAAAAGTCACCCCCTTACAGATTGCAAGATCTTCTTGAACATTACCAGATCTATGGTTCGTGTTCCCTGCTGTCCAGTCCACCAACATCGAGATCAATCTCAGGACATGGAAACCCCAGATCGTCTGGTTGGATTCATCGACATCGATCCTCGTGAGCCTTTCATTCTTCACAGCTTGGAATCTTTGGGATCCAACTCTATGCGGGAAGTAAACATGATTGAGGGGGTCATCGAGGACGTGCGTGAAGAGGATGAGGTCTGTTCGGGGGAAGAGTCGCCTGCTCCCGCTACGTCACACCAACCTGAAGAGCTGGTTTGAACCCCTGCCAAGCACTTCACCGTGGTGTTGACGCAAAAACGTGCCAGAAGCGTGTTGATGCGAAAACACGACGGCCTAGGAGATTTGCTTAACTCCAGTGCAGGTCCAACTCTTAGAAAATGGGTTCAGGGCATGCCAGTTGGTTTGATCATGCAACCAACAAGATATACAATAAAATTGAGTTAGACATACGACAGTCGATTAGCCGATAAGTCAATGACGTATCGTATAGACCTAGCCGACCAAATTTTGCTATTAATACGTGGTCAATTCATCTCTAAAACAAACTCTATTTGACCCAGTTACCTTCCCAGAAACAGATGTCTGGGACAGACGGTTATAGTCAACGGTAACCAACCTCAACTCTGCTTTCTTGGTCGCAGCCGAATCAAACCCACAAGGTCCGTCTTAAGGCCCTCGTCCTCGAGGTAGA
This sequence comes from Oryza officinalis, assembly GCA_008326285.1. Taxonomy (NCBI): domain Eukaryota; kingdom Viridiplantae; phylum Streptophyta; class Magnoliopsida; order Poales; family Poaceae; genus Oryza; species Oryza officinalis. The sequence goes on along the minus strand of BDMV01000001.1, from coordinate 35,078,108 downwards.
GACCGAGCATCAGAGAACGATGCTGCTGAGGACGTAGTCCATACCCCAGCCGAGATCCAGGTCGAAATCCCCGAAACGCATCGCTAGGAAGATAGGACAATCAGCCCCCTCCTCATCGAGATGACTGTGATCTTCGCAATCACCTGAATGGGCGTAGGCAGGAGAGACAAGATCGGAATGATGTCGACCACCACCAACCTCGCGCACCTCACGGAGGAAATAGAAGGCGGGATGACAACGACAACCGAGGAGATCGCAACAACAATCGAGATCATCAAGACCGCCAAAGTCAATAGGGCGAGAATGATCAAGATCGACGACAACATGATGACAATCGACGACGACGGAACTCGCTATTCCTGAATTCTAGGAGGGACCGAGGACAAGACCATAGGTCAAGGGGTCACACCCCCGACCATAGTGATCCTTCGTCGTCATCATCATCCACTGGAGGTGGTTCTCACAGGCCACAAGGACGTCGTCCGCCCTTTATACCAAGAGGTGGATGCCGGGCTTTCACACTCGCTCTACGAGAAGTTCGATGGCCAAACAAGTTTTGCCTCGCAGTAGTAGAAAAGTATGATGGTAGTACTGATCTAGAGGAGTTTCTACACGTCTACTCAACAGTTCTCTATGCGGCCGGTGCAGACGACAACGCGTTGGCGAACTATTTGCCAGCAGCGCTCAAGGGATCTGCTCGATCATGGCTGGTACATCTCCCACCTCGCTCGATTTCTTCCTGGGAAGACTTGTGGTAGCAATTCATCGCCAATTTTCAAGGAACATACAAGCGGCGTGCCATGAAGGACGATTTGCATGTCCTTAGGCAGAACCCGAGTGAATCCTTAAGGGGCTATATATGGCACTTTAACGAATGCCAGAATACAATCCCCAAGATCATCGATGCTTCTGTCATATGCACGTTCAAGTCAAGTGTCCGAGATCAATACACCATCCAAGAGTTGGCGATGAGGCGAATCACCTCTGCCATGAAGTTGTTCGAGATCATTGACAAATGCGCTCACATAGATTACGCCCTCAGGAGGAAAAATGCAAAAAACATGACGGTCGAGGAGAAGCAACTAGACAACAAGTAAGCACCGACATCTACCAAGAAGAAGAAACAATAAAAGGAAAGGAAACGCAAGGAGGAGACAGAAGTCCTTGTCGCAGAACAAGCGAACCCACCCCCAAAGCGCCCGGCCCTTCAAGGTGATGAACCGGTACGACAATGGTGCCCAATCCACAAGACTAGTACACATACCCTGGAAGAGTGCCAGGTCTTCTAGAAAGCATTGGCAAAACAGTTGGCCCTCGAAAAAGAAAAGCGAGTTCGTGTGGTCGAGAGGAGCACTAATGATCTCTCATTCGACTACGAACTCATGTTCCTAGATTTTGACCTGCATGTAGCCCATATATTTGGGGGTTCTACGATGTACACCTCTAAAAGGGAGTATAAGAAGGTAGAACGCGAAATGTGCTCTACGTCACAAGGAGTCGCAGCCAATATGAAGTAGTCTAACCAGAAGATCGAGTTCTTAGAACACGACCACCCGACAACAACGATCGTGCTAGGCCGGTATCCGATAGTAGTCGAGCCTACCATCTAGAATATCAAAGTAGCACATGTCCTCATCGACGACGGCAGCTCCATCAACCTTCTCTTTGCTAGCACACTCAATGCAATGGGCATCCATAGAAGCGAGTTTGTTGCTTCCGACCAGTCCTTCCATGGGATCATTCTAGAATCATCATCAAAACCGTTGGGAAAGATCACGCTAGCCATGACGTTCGGCCAAGCTAATAACTTTCTTACAGAGCAGATAACTTTTGACGTAGCCAAGTTCGACACGGCTTACAATGCTATCCTCGAAAGGACTGCACTGGCGAAATTCATGACAACGTCCCACTACGCCTACCATATTCTAAAGATGCCAGGCCCAAAAGGGATAATCACAATCCCCGGGAACACGAAAGTAGCGGTACAATGCGACAAGAGGAGCCTTAACATGGTCGAGTGTACTCCCACGCTGCTCGCCACCTCAGAACCTCCTCGGAAAGTGAGCAAACCCAATAAGACACCCAAGCCCGATGGCGCAATCAAGATCATCCCGTTGGCCAGCAGCAACCCCGATAAGATAGTCAAGATTGGGGCAATGCTCGATAAAAATAGGAACTCGAGCTCATCACCTTCCTCCGCGAAAATGCCGACGTGTTCGCTTGGCAACCGTCTGACATGCTCGAAGTTCCTAAGGAGGTGATCGAGCACAAACTGATGGTGCACCCCGATGCCAAGCCAGTTAAACAGAAACTGCGACAGTTCGCACAAGATAGGAAATAAGCTATTCAAGAAGAGCTGGACAAACTTCTCAAAGCAGGCTTCATCAGAAGGTTCTCCATCCAGAGTGGCTTGCCAACCCAGTAATGGTGCGCAAGGCCAACGATGCGACGATGTGTGTAGACTTCACCGATCTCAAGGACCACTTTCCTCTCCCTCGCATCGACCAACTTGTGGATTCAACAGCTGGTTGTGAGTTGTTGAGTTTCCTCCACCAAATCAGCATGGTCAAAGAGGACGAGGAGAAGACTGCGTTCATCATGCCCTTCGGTGTTTTCTTCTACACCAAGATGCTCTTTGGATTAATCAATGCAGGCAACACATACCAGCGAGAAATCCAGGGAGCTTTCGACGACCAGATCGGCAAGAATGTGGAGGCATACATCGACAATGTCGTGGTCAAGACAAAGACAAAGGACAAGTTGATCGATGACCTGTGGGAAACATTCAACAATCTCCGACGACATCGGCTCAAACTAAACCCAGAGAAGTGTACTTTTGGAGTACCATCGGTGAAGTTGCTAAGATTTCTTGTCTCCAGACGAGGAATTGAAGCAAGCCCCGAGAAGATCAAGGTCATCAAGAACATGAAGTCGCCGACAAAACTCAAGAAAGTGCAGAAGCTTATAGGATGTATGGCAGCCCTAAGCCGGTTCGTGGCCAGGATGGGAGAACGAGGACAACCTTTCTTTTCTCTACTAAAAAAAAGGATAGATACGAGTGGTCACAAGATGTCGAGAACACATTTATCGCGCTCAAACGATACTTGTCCAACCCTCCTGTACTCGTTGCCCCACAACCAATGGAAGAACTATTTCTATATATCGTTGTCACACCTTATTCTGTTAGCACTGTGATTATCGTTGAGAGGGACAAAATACAACACCCCGTGTACTATGTGAGCGAGGCCCTCAACGATGCCAAAAGACGATATCCTCAAATCCAGAAATTACTCTATGTTGTCTTCATGACATCACGGAAGCTGCATCATTACTTTCAAGCCCACAAAGTCACAGTTGTTTCTTCCTTCCCCCTCGACGAAGTGGTAAGGAACAAAGACGTCGTCAAACGCATTGCTAAATGGGTCATCTAACTCAGCCAATTCGATGTCAACTTCGTCCCACGCACAACCATCAAGTCACAGGTTCTTGCAGACTTCATTGCCGATTGGATCGTTCCTGAGAACACCTCAATCGGTTAGAAAAATGACAAGACATGGACAATGGCCTTCGACGGGGCTTTCAACAGCCAGGGAGCAGGGGTAGGATTCATTCTGACATCTCCAGCTGGAGATCAGTTCAGACATACAATACACCTTAACTTCAGAGTTACAAACAACACCGTAGAGTACGAGGGACTACTTGCTGCAGGGGTAGGATTCATTCTGACATCTCCAGCTGGAGATCAGTTCAGACATACAATACACCTTAACTTCAGAGTTACAAACAACACCGTAGAGTACGAGGGACTACTTGCTGGGTTACGAGCAGCAGCAGCACTTGGAGTAAAGCGATTAATTGTGAAAGGGGACTCAGAGTTAGTCGCCAACCAAGTGCACCAAGACTACAAATGCTCAAACCCAGAGTCGACCAAATACCTCGCCGAAGTCAGGAAGCTGGAGCGAAAGTTTGACCAAATACCTATTGAACCAGGGACTTTTCTGGACATCCTGACAAAACCCTCAGTTAAAACCACACACGACAAAGGCTCCTTAACCAACGTCGAGAACAGCTTGGGGGCTACTGCAGAGGTCACTCACATCGTCGCCATCATTGATGTGACACCCTAAAAATCGCTAGATTATAAATTGTTGTGAAAAAGGAATTTCTAGAATTTATTGATTAATTAAAGTAAGTGTTTGAATAAAATCTATTAAAAATTTGAACATTAAATCGAGCTAGATAAAAATTTCCTCGATAAATTATTGGTGGATTTAATTTTTATTAAATTTTCCATAATTAATTACACTATCTGGAATTTTCTTGGATTTTTCGGAGCTCAATACTAATTTTAATAATACATAGAACATTTTAGTAAATATTTAAATAATAAATTAATCATTAAATGATCTGGTTATAATTTTCCTAAATACTTTAAGTGTCCAAGTATTTTTAGGATTTTTCTTGGAATTATTTGAGCATTGGAAGTATTTTAATAATCAAAAGATCATTTCAACAATTATTTAAATTAAAAGTTAATTAAAATCCCTCTCTTGTTTTTGGGCCGATTCCCGGCCCAGCCTGAGCCTAACCCGAGCCCGTAGCCCCTCTCCCTCCCTTGGCGCAAGTCTGTTTCTGGTTCCTTCCTAAGCCGGCCCTATAGAGAGAAAGAAAAAGTCCAATATGCATCCTCCTTCAGTCGGGCCTAGGAAAAGACGTAACAGCAAAAGTCTACTTCTTGTCCTCCTCGCTACAGTACCTTCTTCAACCTTCAGCCGCCCGAACAGTGCCGATGCCGGCGCCACTTTCCCCTCCAAATCCGGCTTCCCCTTTCGATTGTTTCCAAAATTAGTTGACGGGTTTTGATCCCCTAAATCTCCTTTTTCGTTTTCGCCAATAATCGGGTCTTATCCCTTTGAATTTGGCATGGAATCGATCTAGAACCCGAGCTTTATCTCTCCAGCCGAACCCTAGGTTTGCGCCGCCAAATCCTCCAGTATGGAGCTCGATCTCTCCTTCCTCCGCCCATAAAAAGCATGCCCGAGGTCTCCTCCACCTTTTCCAACCCTTGCCCGAGCTCCCCGTGGCCTAGCCGCCTCTCCCCGCGCTCGCCATCTCTCTCCACCTCTGGCCGCCGCTCCAGCCGCGCCTCCCATTGCCATCCGTCGTCGCCTTCAGTCGCCGTCGCCACCGTTGGGTTCGCAAGAAGGAGAGGGCCCGGCCACCGGTCCCCTTGCGCCGAAGTTGGCCGGAACGCCACCGCCACCGCCGACCCAACGTCGTCGCCGCTTGAAGCTCGTCGTCGGCCGCCGTTCTTCGTCGTCCGTCGTCATGTAAGGGTGGGTAAGGACCGTCTCGATCGCCTCTTCACGTTGGTGTCCTCGGTTTCCGCCGCCGTATCATCGTTCGCCGTCGTCGTTGTCGTCCTGAGCTGGCCGACCGTCGATCCTACGTGGCAAGTCCACATCGGCGTCCACGTTAGCGCCTTATCAGCCGCTACCCAAGCGTCACATCGTCGCCACGTCAGCGTCTCTGTCCATGTGGCGCCCATCAAAAACCCTAGGCCATTCTAATCTCGTTCGTTGGATCTTGGTCAATTTTCGGTCAAGATCGATCTTGACCATCCATCTCTGTGAACCCGTCGACCATCTTAGTGAACCTGGTCTAGGTGGACCAATCAATGCTGACACAATAATCCTCTTTTCTAATTCAAAATTAATTTATTATTGCGTCATAATTTTAATATAATTTTGGTTAATTGTTATAATGTGTTCAAAACTTCATTAATTCATAATTAATTCATCGTAACTTGGATTAATGTGGTTCCAGTTGCTAAATTTGTCTAAAATCAAGGTCTACTTAATAATAATAATAAAAAATATAAATTGTGTCATAAATCTATTTAATATTTTTAATTAACCTTCAATTAGATTAAATCTTGTAAAAATCTTAACTAATTCATATGAACTTAGAATGAGGCTGTTCAAGTCTCGTAATTTATCTAAATTCAAGTTCTACCTGTTTATGAACTTTATTTGTAATGTTTATTTGTTTTTATTAGTGTTTTTCTCGTTTTGCGTTCTAGGTTTAATTTTTAGTCGTTTCGATGGATCGTTTGTTCATTAGAGAAGTTTTTGAAGATAAATTGTAGACGCTTGTTTGCAAGGCAAGTCACACAGATCCCAAACACAATTCCTTTAAGCATGTTGATCCTATATTTAAATTCTCTATTTCTTTCAAATATGCATTTATTTTCGAATGTCATTGGGTGATGTGAGCATTTTCCCTTTGTAATAGCCAAAGATGACTTGATTATCCTATGGGTTATAATTTGACTAGCTTGGGCCTTATATATTGGTTCAGTTAGATATTAGATATAATTGCTTAGCTATGCTTAGAAACATTAGCACACTATTTGGATAACTAATGTTTCACTATTACTTAATGATGGATATTTAATGGTAGCTCACATGGTTTTGATGGTTGTGCTTGTGACAATTAAGGACCGGTTCGCGAGCTACTGTTGTGAAGCATTAACCGTACTAACCACAAGCCAGCGTGGGCAACGGTTGGACGTTGTGTATAGCGTGGTTCATTGTGGTGCACTAGACTGTGAAGAGGCGATAAGTCCATGGGGTCGCTGGGGAGTCCATACCTTGGTTAAAGGGGCTGACTATGATCCGGGAACGGTGCACTACTTTGAATTGTGTTATGCGTGGTGTCTTATCACAATCTCTATTCGGGTACTTTTCCAGTATCGTGACGCATGGTTGACATGATGTTGAGGCTGTGTCTTGTGGGTAATTTGTACACCTCTAGCCAGAGTAAAACTATTCGAATAGTCGTGCCCGCAGTTATGGGCGAGCCTAACAATATTTTTTGTGATTAGTCCCACTTGCTCATTAATAATAATAATATGATATATATGGTGATAATTGATTTAGCTCCTGGTATGGAATGGCTAATTCCTGTTTGGAGGTTTGATTTGTACGACCGGGATTGGTTGTTCAAGTTTGGTTGGGCCTATACATCATAGGTGTGTTGTATAGTGTTGATTTAATATTGTTTAATTACTCAAATATTTTATAATTTTTAAATATTTGCTAAATGTTGCCTTTGCAAATGAACCCTATTATTGTCATTCTTTGGTATCCCTTGCACTTGCATATTTGCTGCGTGTTTTGTTGAGTATTCCATGTACTCACCTTGCAATAATCATCAAACCTCAATTGAAAAGAAAGGATCCAAAAGAAGACCACCTTTAGCTTAGATTCCAGTTGAGCTGCCCGTGAGAGTGAAGTTGAAGCTTCGCCAGATTTCTCTTTTCCGCTGCAGTTTTCTTCGTAGTGGAGACTAAGTGGCTCTTTTGTAAGTATTTATCTCTTTAGTTTATTTGGTACTATATATTCAAATTGTCGATTTGTGTACCTCGGCTGATTCCTGGACGAGGGTTTAATGCACAAATTAGCTTGGAAGTTACTTGTGAATTTCCGGGCGTGACAAGTTGGTATCAGAGCCATCTCAACTGTAGGATAAGCCAAACGGTTAAACTCATAAGGACATGTTTTTGCTAAAACAAAAATCTAAATGCAAAATTTTGTTTTCCTCCTTATCCCATTTGTCTTTGCAAAAGTTTTACTCATCCTTCTTCTTCGGCTGTTAACTTGTTCTAGATGGATCCCTCCAAGGAGAAGTGGGAAAAGATGATGGCACGCTTTGATGAAATATGGGGTGATCTGCCCAAGAAGATTGATCAGTTTAATGAAAGAAGAGCAGCACAAGAATGCAAGGCACTTTTTCAAAAGGAAGTTGAACAACATGGAAACTATGGTTTTACAAGTGAGCTTTGTCGTATGACATATGATCTTGGATATGAGGTTCCACCTAAGTACACTAAAGTATCTACTCATGTTGGAAATCAATATCACTGCAAAGCAACTGTTACTCTCATCTCCGACAAGGAAGATCTTCAACTCTCATTCAATGGTGAGGCAGATTGTTTCCTCTATGCTCAAGAAGAAGTTGCTTATGAAGCTTTATGTCATCTTTGTCATCTTTTCAAGGATCGTTTGAAGAATACTGTTTACCACTACCATCCTCAACATGGTGATGACTTTTGGATGAATGGTTGCATGAACACTTGGGATGAAGAGAATCAAACAATTGTGCACATGAGGACAATGTTGCATGCTCTTGATCACCTCCATTCTAATTACAAGACTCAAGCCATGATTCAGTATTTGCAAAGATTGCCAGTTTCACAGTAAACACACCAGGATGCCAACCTAAGCAGTCCAAACTATTCCTCTTACCTGGTCGTTCTCGTGCTGGGGGCTTGACATGTTCGGACCATTTCCTCGAGGACAAGGTGGCTACAAGTTCTTATTCGTGACTATCGACAAATTCACTAAGTGTATTGAGGCAGAGCCAATAAGAGAAATCAAAGCCGAACACGCCATCAAGTTTATGAAAGGAACATTTTGCAGATATGGACTACCACATCAGATCCTGATAGACAACGGCTCTCAGTTTACTATTGGTGCCTTTCAGGACTACTGCATCGAATTTAGAGTAAAAATCTACTTCGCATCAGTCTCCCGTCCTCTAAGTAACGGGCAGGTCGAGCGAGCAAATGGTATTGTGCTCCAGGGGATCAAAACACGTGTGTACGATAGGCTCTTGGCTTGTGACACGCTGGGTTGACGAACTCCCTTCTGACTTGTGGGTCGTCCGCACTACCTCGACAACCTCTACCAAACAGACTCCCTTCTTCCTCGTGTATGGTTTCGAGGCCATGCTTCCTTCAAAGCTGCGACATCGGTCTACACGAGTCGAACAGTATTCAGATAAGGACCAGGAAGAGCAGCGAGAAGACGATGTCAGCCTTTTAGAGGAACATTGAGAACGTGTTGCCATTCGAGCAGCCAAGCACCAACAGGCCCTACGTCACTATCATGAAAAGCGTGTTCATGCCCGTACACTCACCATCGGCGATTACGTCCTCCGACGAGTTCAGAATCAAGCAGGGTGAAACAAGCTCTCACCTAAGTAGGAGGGACCATACAAGGTGGTCGAAGTCTTAAGGCCAGGCGCGTTCAAGATCGTAGATGACGAAAGCCGCAAGTTGGCAAACTCTTGGAACATTGACCAACTACGTAAATTTTATGTATAAAATCGATGTACCAAAGTCTGTAAGTTTTACTTACTAATATACAGTATTCCAATTTTCTTTCATTCAAAGTGTTTTACCCAGTGACCCCCTTTTCTTATATCGCCTTGTCTCGAAGTCGATCCTATTGTCCTCTTATGCTAGTCTGGTAAACTTTGGAGTCCCATGGACCTCGGCTGGGGATGCCTAGCACTATGAAAGTTTATCAGGCCATGCAAGGTCAAATGACCATGTTAGATCTGGTTATGCTAGAGTACCGACTTGAGCGTATTAACCAAGCCGTGTAATCAGGAATTGGTTTTTTCGACTTCACGGCTGGGGGCTAGGACTTCACAGCTTCAGCTTGATTTGTTATAAGATTTAAGTTGTCGTCATGGAAAATGACTTCTCCACGAAAACAACTAGGGGCTAGGGAAAGTACCGTACTCTATCGGCTGAGGGAACCCTTGTGAGAGTACTCGTACACTATGTTCCTTTCAGATACTTATATAATAGATTTCAATTCTTACTTAACTTCTGATATATATGCAAAATGCTAACATGTACATTAAGTGTTCCTTAGGTACACACACTACCAGGACGACCACTGCCAGTTCATTATGGAGAAGACGTTCTCGGCCAGCGGAACAAAAGATTGCACAAGGCGGTTGATCTCGTCAGCCTTCAGGTGAGAATGTGAGAAGCCCTCCCGGAGAAAATTTAGGCTCATCTGCGAATGTTCATCTCGGATACAGGCGAGAACGTGGCCACCAGCATACCGGTTGGCGCAATGACACTCCTGCTTCAGGCTATTGTCGATCCGCTTCCCGATTCCTATGAGGTGGTCGCACGTACTAGTCATCTAGGACAAATGACCATTTATGGACATCTCGGGAGGAGGACAGACCACCCGCAGCTCTTCGCAAAGGTATTGTAGTGCCAGACAACAACCCTCGAGATAGGTGTCGATCCAGACTTCCCTACCTCGAAGGGCCTCTACAACTTGATCCTTCCGAACAGCACTAGCCATCTTCTCGAGGTCAGCCTTCTCGAACTTCGCCTTCCAGTACTCGACGCAGTGTTCCCTCTCCTCTAAATCGTTTTCGAGGCCTACGTAGGATGTGTGATCTCAGTTAGCTTCCTCCACATGCATGGGAGAAAGGGCTATAAAGGTCAGGTTCCCATACCTTGATTTCGCTCGAGTAGAGAGTTAAGCTAGAGTCCCTATGGGTCCAGCGCGCTGTCAGCATTGATGACGACCAAGGCTTGGTTGTTGCCGCTCGGGGTTGAGGAAGCGCGAGGAGAAAGAGGTGCAACATCAAAATTGCGAGGACATCCTCCTTGCAGGACGACCTCGTCTCCGATACATCTAAAGATCGACATAATCACACCAAAAATTCAAAGACAATAAAGAAGGATATCATTCTCAGAACGAGACAAGCCTAACAAGTTGTTCTTAAAATTTACAAGGAAGTAACAATTACTGTTCAAAAAAGGAAATGACACTCTTCCCCAAGTCGAAGAGCTCTGACATCATGTCCTCACGTGTATCATCGGCCCCGCCCTTCTCTAGCACCTCCTCCAGGTTCATCTCGGGTACGTGAGCTTGAGGCACGCGAGAACATGACATGCATCGGTCCGAAGACCGGTGCACATCTCCTCGGCGACTTGCTCGGCATGCCTCATGGACGTGCCCTCCAGCCGACCGATAAGAGAACCCAGAGAACCCAAGACGGTTGCCTCGTCAGGGAACTCGGGGCCTTTCTCGTGTACGCTAAGGCTTCAGGCCACCATGTCAAGCCGCCCATAATTTTCCTAGAGTCCTTGTCGAAGTGATGCCAGGTTCTCTTGGGTCTCCTTCAGACATTTCTCCCATCCTTACCATTGTCTCTCATGGCCTGCGATCAGATCCTTGAATTTCTTCAAATCCCTTTGCGCCTCAGCCAGTTGGGTCTCCAGCTCGGTGGCGCATTTGTTCGAGGTCGAGGCCGCTATTCAAAGCTGCTCGATTTCAGCGAGGATGTCTCGCGCGCTTGACTGTAGTAAGCGGCTGGCTTCCGCCAGCTTGTCGACCGCGGTAAGCGGGACAACGGCAGTGGAGGCACTGGGCGAAGCAAGAGGAGGAGTGGATGCGGCGACGATGACTGAGGGAGGGGCGGAGATTGTACCCCCGTGACCGGTACTCTGAGCCGAGGTTGCGGGGGAGGAGCTACGACAAGAAGAAAAACACGCCTTAGAAGACGTTGCGAAAACACCAAACACAGAAGTTGATGAAGACGGTCACTTACCTAGGCTTGGGCCGCTTCAGGAGCATCTTATTCCCCAATGAGGAAGATTTGGTGCCAGAAGTGGTATGCAAGAGACGTAAGTCAGGACCAAAGATTCCTCCTCAGGTTAGTTTATGGACTACAGGGAGCGAGATTTACCATCGAGCTGCTCGTCGGCGCCAGTGTTCCTACTCCGAACGGCTTGGTTAAAGTCGTCCACTTTCTCTTGGAGGGTTTTGCTTCACTGCCGCTAGGAGCGTTCCCGGTAGTGGCCTACTCCAAGATCGCCTTCTCTTTTAGAGAAGACGATATCTGGTGGTCAGTGAGCGGGCCAATGACATCCGTTAGAGGCAGGACCAACAAGGTTTAGATTACTACTCTCTTGGGTGACAATAGTCAATAGGAAAACAACAATCTAAGTCACTTATGTTGATGGCAGCATCCCTGTCTGAGAGCGGGAGGTCGCTGAGTGGGGTGACGGAGTTGTCTGGGTCAGACGGAGCGTCGGTGACCAGATGACCGACCTGGGTGACCAAGGTTGCGTCATCAAGTTCTACAAACAAGACATTGATATCAGTATTCAAGATCTCATCATTACACGAATTAAGGTCAGGAGGGTTGCGAGGACGTATACCCCAAACCGAGATCCGTGTTTCATCTTGCGCCCCTGTGTACTCATATGCGAGGTGGGCACGGGCTTGCAAAGGTTGGATCCGACAACGTATAAAGTCTTTAGTGACTTCATACCCAACAACCCTTATTCTCGGAGGTCATGGATCTTATCTATGAAGCACTTGAGAGAAGGGGTTAAGGATGGCCTAGAGGTTCATGAGGGGGAGCGTGTGGGCTTCTCGTTCGGGATGGTAGGGCAGGCTAGGCGGTCTTCGACGTGGAGGTAGAACCATTTCGACCTCCACGATCCTCGAGAGGATGGGCAGTTAAAGGTAATGTATTCCGCTTTCATCCTGTCTTGAAGACGAAAGCCACAACAACCAAAGATTCTACGCGCCTCCATCCACCTAAGTTTGTAAAGGTATCTAAACAAATCTAGGAAAGGAGGTATCCCAAGGTATGCCTCACAAAGATGTGTAAAGATGCTAAGGAAAGCTATGGAGTTTGGGTCTAGGTGAAGGAGATGGAGGCCATATTAATCCAAAAGGAGAAGAAGGAATTCGAAAGGAGGGAGAAGGAAACCACATTGCACAAAATCCCCAAGACAAACTATTTGCCCTATGGTGGGGTTAGGACTAGTACCTCCTTCCGATCGATTCAATGAATTTTGCCAGGAAGGGATCCTTCAATCTGCAGCTGCTTTAGATCCTCCGTGTCGACGTTGGATTTTCCCCAATCCATTGGATTGACTTGAGGGTGAGGGAAATGTGTGGAGCTAGGGTTCTTTCAGCTGGTGGAGATTGTGAGAGTTGGGTGCATAGGGATTTGGGAAGTTACTTGCGCAAATGGAACCCAAAATGAACCTCAAGAAAGGAATTTATAGGTCAAGGCCGATGGTTCGTATTTCAAGGAAGAAAGAGAAATAGCTCCCGTGATTTTTTCGGTTTGTTTATGGTAGTTTTTAGATTTCAATTCAAATTCATGGTGGACCGTAGCTTTTTGATGGTGTTGTCGAATGCTTCATATCTTCAATAATTCGAGAACAGTTAGGCAGACACGATATCATTTATTCAAGGACTTCAGCTCAAGAACACTATAAGTTCATTTGATTTTAAGTCGGGGGGCTACTGTCAGGGTTACGGATAAGGCATAACTTCTTTCCTTGGGGTTGTGAAGTATGTGGATACGGTATACCCTTAGGATACGAGAAGGTTATCTTAACGTTATGGAATTCGGTTAGTGGGCAGGGAAGTTGTATCCCGAATAGAAGGTGTTAAAGTCCTATTCGAGAAAGATACAATCTCTATGATCTTGTGGACCGAGAGTACTCTTCGAGTTCTACTTGAAAGCCAAGATAGTCTGGGGTATAAATACAAAGTCTCCCAGGGGGTACAGGATTATCGAATCATAGCGCAAGCCGCCACCATAGTAGAGGCAATCCGGAGGACTTGAAGGCAACTCGCCGCCTAAATCTCGTCGAGTCGTTCTCGATGGGGATCTTGTCGGTACTCTTTATTTTCTGTTGTTCTCTATTGTAATCTCTGTGGCTTTCATCATAATTCCATATATACTGGAGTAGGGCTATTACCTTACAAGGGGCCTGAACTAGTATAATCCTTGTCTTTTGTGTGTTTGATGTCGTTTCGTGCCCCAATACCCTCAGAATATGGTCTACGGATACAACCCGTCGACAAGCACGATACCACACATGTATCATCCTGGTACCAGCAAAATTGGCTTGGTGCCATATAGGTACCGCCTAGTATATGTGTCAGTGTGATATTATGTTTGATATTATACCAAAGTTGTTACTGATTCTCTCTATTCCATAAACAAATAACTATTGAGAATGGATGTCAAAAGTTGTCTTTTTTTTCTTCAACCGAGAGAGTATGTTACGACCAAAAATTCCAAATTATTTTGTACTCCCTCCGTTCACTTTGATCGTCATATTTTAGCTTGGCACCAAGACCAAGGAAAATAAACGCGCTTATCATCTTACTCCCAGGCCAACGGGCCATGTATGCCTCAGCCCATGCACACATGACAGCGGCAACGCTTCGGCTTCTATGCGCGTGACCGTGGCCGCCGCCCATGTCATACTAAACGCTTCGGTTCCACCCACACTCGATCATTCGCATCGTTGCTAGTAACGCTCCCGATCACGTGCCAAAATATTTTTGCCGCGGTTTTTTTGCTAGCCGAAGAAGAAAATTGTATCGAGTATTGCCCGGGCTCATGTTGCCAAAGCGAAATTCAAAAGTTGAACTTCACAGGTTCAATGGCCCTATATAAATGGCGATGGGATGCAGAAAGGACTTCAATTTTTGATTCTTCTCCTCCTTACCTCTACCATCGACCAAAGGAAGCAGTAGATGATCAATGGCAGCACAAGTGTTAGACCTCAATCTTCAGCCTCCTATAGATTGGGACGCCATTGATGAGTGGGATGGGCCTGCTCACGAACTTGAGTATGACATGGTGTGGGCTGATGCAGATGAAGGTATTGATGTCTGATAGATGTGTATTTGGTTTTGGTTTTGGAATTACATGGTTCGCTTCATCTGTAATGTCATCGTAGGTGTTAATGCCGCCGGAGATGGAATAGCTATGTCTTCACAGGGTGCTGATGACAGCGGAGATGGAGGAGGTGCAACTTCTTATGCTTCTGTGGCAACACATGGATTTGCTGCCGGAGAGGAAGATAAATTTCTTCTACTGTTAGATGTGCAACGGTATTTATATCCATAGTGACATCGATGTATACTCAGTTATTAGATTATGCAATTGACCATGATTGAATTTAATCTTTGTCATGTTATGAGTTTCGTGGATAGCTTCTGTTTTTAGCTTCTCCTTTTTGTCTAGCACTCTAGCTAAATGAACTGTTCAACGATTATAGTTCAACGAGTTTTCAAAATTCACTATTTGTATGGATTGCATCTGTTTTCAGAATTACTGCATTTTCCAAGCATACTGTGTAGATAATATGCTTGCGATTGCTCAAGAATCACGATGTATCCTTTAATTTGTGTAGTGCAGAGAACCCTATGCGATGTAAACATAAGCTTTGTATCATGAATTTAGCTTCAACTTACCACGAACATATATATTCTGTGATGTCTTCCTTTAATTACTTACTAGTACCAACCTAAAAATATTAGCAACAGACTCACTACTTGTTTGGATTGCATCTATTTTCAAAATTGGACTATGTCTTTTTCCAATATTTGTATAGATTGCCCCACTACTGTTTTCCCATTTTCACTTTTGATTTTTCTTTGTCTTTTAAAGGTGGGAGTGTGAAAAAGAGGAGGTTCTATTCGGATGACTTGAAGATCGCCATATATCTTCAGTTGCTGGCAAAGACAGATCCTCCCGTGTTGCACCATGGAGTTTCCAAGGTAGTTGCACTGCAGTTTGATGTGCCAGTTAGAGTTGTGCAAAGGGTGTGGCGGGAAGGACAGGATTATGGTGGGATAGAAGGTGTGAAAAATAAGCTAGTGAAAAATTGTGGTCGCAAAAGAATAGAGATAGACACGGAAGCTATCAAAGTCGTTCCTTTGACACAATGCACAACCTTTTAGGATCTTGCTAATACACTAGATGTAAATAAAACTACACTTTATAACCATTTTAAGGAGGGATATTTCTGTAGGCAAACAAATGACCTTAAGTTTAGCTTGACTGATGACAATAAGAAGGCTCATGTCCAGTATTGTTTGTCCATGATGCTGCACAACACACCAAATGATCTTAGTTTCAAGCCAATGTACAACATGGTGTACATTGACGAGAAGTGGTTCTACACGACACGACGAAACTAGAAACATTATCTCGACAATGATGAACCAAGACCGCAGAGGGAGGTTAAAAGCAAGAACTTCATAGATAAGGTTATGTTTCTTGCAGCGGTTACCCGGCCTCGATTTGATGAGGATGGCCAATGCATATTTGTCACGCCCCAAACTAGCCCCGAACGGAGGCCAGTATAAGGCGATCCAAATTAACCTGTATGCCTGTACCAGTCCCAGGAAATAGCGCTGGCACAACAGGAAGACAGAATACCACAACAACAGCGGTCTCTTTATTAAGAGTAGGATTACAACCAAGGTTGGAACTGCGGACAAAACCCGAGTTCGCAACAGCATTACAAAAAGGCGGAAACGAAAAGCGGAGACTAGCCCTAAGCCACAAGCAAAGCCTTGGGGAAAGGCCGAAACCCTACTACTGCTCGAAGTCTGCTTGCTCCTGGAAGTACTCTTCATCAGCAGGGTCCACCTCTTCGTCTTCGGGAACTGGGGGGGTTAATTATATAGAGCAAGGGTGAGTACGGGAGTACTCAGCAAGTCAGGGGAATTAAGTGTTTAATGCAAGCTTCAAAGGAAGGCCAGTTGTTTTTCACAATTGATTTTAGTTCAAGACTTTCGGAAACATCTAAGTGAGTGCTTCTCGACGGCACGGACGAGAAAGTGCGTCTCATCCGGCCGGAGCAGTGAAAATGTATCAATTGATTCTTGTCGGCACGAGAGGCTCCCAGCCAATCGTTCACCGACCCCGGCTGCTCCAACAGCCACAACTCACACATGCCGGTACGAGAGGCTCCCTGCCATTCGTCACTGATTCCGGCTGCTCCAACAGCCACACACAAGCACATCGGTACGAGAGGCTCCCTGCCAATCGTCACCGACTCCGGCTGCTTCAACAGCCTTAAACCAAGCACAGAAGGGGAAAACTCACACCAACAGCAGTTCACAAGGTGTTCATTAAAACTACGCTAAGGAATCACCTCACATCTGCCCATGACCGTGGGCATGGCTGTTCGAACAGTTATTAACCTCTGCAGAGGGGGTACACTTTACACACACGACGTTACTAACCCCGAATCACCCAGCCCGAGACTCTCAGTCACGTCTGGCGACCTTGAGGCTTTCACGACAAGGCATTTCGAAAGCCGACTTAGGGTCATCTTATGCCAATGGGAGGGGTCCCACGGACCAACACCAGGTTAGGTCCTAGACCATACTGTGCCAGGAAGCCCAGGGGTCCTCCCCGACACCACCCCGGCAAATCCACTTGTCCCTTGGCATATGCTCGTACTTGACATATGCTCGGATGTAATTCCCAAGGAATCGGTCCTTAGAGCGAGAACGGGCAGACCGTACCTCCAGTACGTCTCCCGTACCGCAAGTTTTAGAAACTTACTTTATTTTCAAGGCACCGACCCAAGTGTCGGGTTTTCCAAGCATTTTGTAAACTCAAGTTTTACCCAGTTGATTATTTTAAATTTAGAGGAGAGTCTCAATATTCGTACGCGAAGTGCGTATATTGAGGACTCACCCGAGGGGTGACAAGGGTGTCAGGGTATTCAACACTCAAGGAGGGTAAATGCAGCAAATGGGTAGGGCCTGACGGTTATATTGCAAACCGAGGCCAACTGCCAAGTGTAACCTAAAGGAATGCATAGTTTGTGGAATCAAAATACTAAATTTTAAACTATAGGTTCAATTGATCAAAGGTGACTTGCCTTGCTCGAGATCTTGAGCTTCGTCCTTGAAATCCGCGCACTGCGGGTCTTCGGGCTCCGAGACTACACGCGAAACGAGATGACTCAACAAAGCGATAAAAGAAGCCCTATTAATGACCACTAGTTGTGCCATTAGATAGATCTCGATTTTACGGATTTACAGGAAGTGGAACGGAGTCAATCGGACAAACGGATAGAGAGATATGAATTTCTTAAGGTTAAATGATTTTCTAACTAAGGGAAAAGAATTAATAAATCCCTTGAAAAAGGAAAGGAGGAGGGCACGAATTGGACTTTATTTTGGGAGTTTAAGTGCGGCCCAAAGCAAGAGCGGGCGCTACCGAGCCACGTGGGCCGACGGCCCGAAGGGAATTGGCCCATGGCCGATCGGCGCGCGAGAGGGAATAGGCCGATGGGCCTAGCGGCCGATGGGCCGGGGGCCGATGGCCGAGTGGTCCAAGCGGGAAAGAGGCCGAGTGGCCGAGTGGAGAGAGAGGGGGGGCCGATGGGCCAAGCGGAGATGGGCCGAGCGGCTGCGCGGCCCAAGTGGCCGGTCGTAGTGGCGCGGCCTGGCCGACGCGCGAGGGCCATTGACCGGTCTCCCGTGGGACCCGGGACGGCGTACGTGCCGTCCACGTCAGCGAAAGAGGAAAAAGGGGAGGGGCTCGCCCGGGATGAACGGCTCACGAGCGCCCGGCGGCGAGTGGCGCGCTCCAGCGAGGGGCAGCGAGCCGGCGGGGCGGACGGCATCGGGAGGCGCCGGAGGGGCGAGAGGAGAGAGGGGGAAACGAGCCCTCGGCTCGGATCGGAGCGGAGCACGACGACGGCGGTTTGAGGCGGCGGCCAAAGCCGACAGGGAGAAAAAGAAAGAGCAAGGGGGTAACGGCGCCGGGGCGGAGAGAAGGCGATTCGCCGGAGAGGGAGTGGCCTCGCGGGTCCACGGGCGCGTCCCGAACGTGGGGAGGCGCGGAGTGGCACCGGTGAGGGCGGACGACGACGCGGGGCTCGGCTCCGAGCGGCGGCGGTGCGGCGGGCGAGGACGAGCGACGGCGGTGTTGGGGCGGCGCCTAGGGCTCGCACACACGGCGGTGGTGCTACCTAGCGCCTAGACCGGGGAGAAAGAGGAGGCGGAAGGGGGAAAAGAAAATTTACCGCGGCGGGAGGAGCTCGCCGGGGACGGGGGTGACGGCGCGGGGCGGCGGTGTGGCGCGGTCCCGGGCCGGGGAAGAAGAGGGCGCCAGGTTCCTCTCCTCGCGGCGGCGGGCAGCAAGAGGGATGGAGCTCGGCGGCGGCGGCAACGGGAAGGGGGCGAGCTCGGGGAGGCGGTGATGGCGGCAACGGGAAGGGGGCAAGCTCGGGGAGGCGGTGATGGAAAATTTTATAGGGGCGGCTAGGTCGGTTTTTGGGGGGGGGGGAATAGGTCGGTTCGCGGGTGCGGGCAGGGGACCAGCGCTCACGCTAGCGGCCAAGCAACGGCTGCGGTGACGTCGGCCGGCGGTCGGCGACCGGGGAAAAAGAAGAAGGGGAAAGGAAAAAAAGGGGTGTTGTCCCCATGCCGCTTTGGGCAAGGACGCGCGCGGGGAGAGAGAGAGGGGGAGCGCGCGCTCGGCGCCTTGGCGGCACGCGTGCAGGCGGCGGGGCCGGGAGCGGCGGTCTGCGGCGACGGAATGGAGAAGAAGCGAGAGAGAGGCAGAACGGCGAGGGAGCGGGGAGAGAGAGAGAGCGCTGGCTCTCTCTCGGCTCGGCGCGTGCGGGGCACGTGACCGGGGCGCGCAGGCCGAGGGGGAGAGCTGGGCCGGGAGACGGCCCAAGGAAGGAAGGAGGGCCGGGCGGCCAGAGAAGGGGACTTGGGCCGAAAGGGGACTGGCCCGAGTAAGGAGGGAGCAAAAGTAGACTTTCTAGGAATTGGATTTTTGGAGGGATTTAGGGTTCGGAATCGAAATCCGATTTCGCGGTTTTCTCTGGGATTGAACTGAGAGGGGAAACACGAGACCTTGGCACACAACAAGACTCAACCGAAGAGCAAACTTTCGCAAATAGGGTTTTTAGCAAAGTAGTTTTCCCGCTAACGCCGCGACAAAACGGGCGTTACAATATTTGATGGAAAAATTGGTATCTTTCCTTTCGTATATGTGGAGCCAGCACAAAGATCGAGTGCAAATAGGCCTAGAGGTAAGCCATGCATCTATAGTTAAATTTGACAACTTCAATGATTGCATTATGCAAACTGAGTTGAATGTGTAGGTACCTTGGTCACAAAAGCAATGACGTCGGTTACAAAGGAATCTAGCCAAGAGTTTCTTATAAACAAAGTTCTACCTGCAATCAAAGCAAAGTGACCAGTTGACGAGAGGCACTTGCCCATATTAATCCAACAGGATAATGCAAAAACTCATATTAATGTGAACGACTTAGAATTTGCAACCGTTGCCTAAGCGGATGTGTGAGACATAAAGCTAACATGTCAGCCTCCAAACTCACCTGACCTTAATGTCCTTGATCTCGGTTTTTTTGCAGCAATCCAGTCTTTGTTTCATAAAGGTACCCTAAACAATGTCGAGCAAATTGTGTTGAAGTTTGACCATGCATTCAATGAATACCCAGTGGAAAGAGTTAATCGGATTTTCTTGACGCAACAGGTTGCATGAAGGAGATTATGAAGCACGATGGAGGGCAGCATTATAACATCCCACATATGAAGAAGTAACATTTAGAGATGCAAGGCGATCTACCAGTAAGCTTGGAGTGTCCTATGGACCTATACAATCAAGCTATTGAATTTGTCGAGCATTAGATTATCTTGTGTTTTTGTTATGAAGATTATCTTGTGTTGAATTATGTTTTTTTTATATTAACCGTGCTACTTATCTTTAGATAGATTGTCTGATCGGTTGCCTGACTTGTTACAATGCCAGATCGATTCATGCACAGGCTGGTCTTTAGGCCTGGTTCACCAACACAACGCATATAAGTTTTTAAAAAATGTTGCTGGTCGTTAAGTACTGACGATACTGACTATTTTGCAACCAACAATACTAAATTAAAAATCAACGCGAACTAGATCGAGTACATGAACATGCTTTAATAATGAAAGTAGCAAAATCAAAAACACTTTCCATATGCCTAGTAATTGTTTTCATATAGGAAAGGGTAAGCAATTTTCAACATGGATAGCTTGATATCTTCAAACTCCTCATTGTCAAAAGCTTCAGTAGGAATCTCGGTCAATCCACACCCACGATCATAGCCATGGCTGATCCAAAGTAGGTCTGTTGCTACATTATTGATGTCCTGATTGTGCTCTCCGTACAAGCAAGGAACCATGATAGGAAGCATCAAAGTTGAGATGTGATGACCCTCCTTGTCCAAATCGAAGGTGCTCACCTCGGTGCCATGGAGATGCAGAAGTGAATATGCGACATCCACATCCACGGCTATCTTGCATACGGCGAAATCGCGCTTGTTATCGGCGACAACAACTGCGGCGCCATCGAGCTCCATCTCGGCCCCGGCCACGGCCATCGCCACCGCTTCGTCGCATACTGCAAGGACGATGTCAAGCTCGCTCTCAGCTACAGCAGTAGTGCCATGGAGCTCCATCTCAGCCACGGCCGCCACTTCCTCGCATACGGCCATGACGGCGTCGACCTCACTCTCGGCCACAACAACAGTAGCATCCACGACGACTTGCGTATCAGGAACTTCCGTGTCACCGGCAAAGGAGTCCTCCATGACATGAACCTCGTCGGAATCATACAATATCACCTCGACGTCATGGCGCTTGCTCAGAGCGTTTGCTTCCTCGCCGGTCATGGCGTCGGATACGTATCACTACGGTAATTAGGATGGAGCGATGGAGGAGGAGAGTTTGTTGTGGATAGTTGTCTCGGTGGATTAGGACCGAGCATTTGTAGAGGCAATATGTAAACACATATCACTGGAATGAGCGATGGATCAATCTGTAGAGGCAAGACATGTTGGGATTTGGTGCATTGGGCTTTGACACAATACTACTCCCGAGATATACGTGCCGCGTGTGGTGACGGATTAACTCCACAAACAAACTGAAATGATGAACGCGTAGGACTCGAGACGTCAGGCACAAATGTGACGATCAAACTTTGAAAAACTGATTTTCTTAAATACGACGATCAAAAGTGAACTGCTTGCGGCAACTTAAAGCGGTTTTATGACGTGTAGGGCAGCCATTGGCCGGCGCAGCGGCTTCCACGTCACTCATTTACCAGTCGCACGCGTCCAAAATCGCCGACACACAACCCCACCTCTCAGCCCGACCCCACTTCCCCGATCTCCCCCCTTCTCGCCGGCGATGACGCCGCCGCCGCCGCCGGCGGCGGCCACGGCGGCGCGGAAGTCCCCATTCTCCGTCCTCCTCCTCTACGTCACCTTCGCGTTCGTCATCCTGCTCCTCCTCACCTCCTACTCCCCCAGCGTCCCGCACCGCGGCCGCAGCCTCCACCGCCGCCTCAAGCTTCACCCCAGGAACCCCTCCCTCTCCGGGGGAGGCGCGGAGACAGGCACAGGAGGAAACGGGGCTCTGCAGCAGCAGCAGAATCACCACCACCACGCGGCGCCCTTCGACCCGGAGATCGCGGAGCTGGAGCGGCGGCTGGAGGACAAGGAGTGGGAGCTGGAGCACTACCGCATCCTGCACGGCGAGGGCGGCGAGGGCGGTGGAGGGGAGGCGGACGAGCACATGAAGGAGTGGGAGGAGTTCCTCAGGGAGGACGAGGACTTCATCAACGACGACGAGCGGTTCAACCTCGGCGACCGCATCCGCGCGCTCTTCCCCAAGATCGACCTCGCCCCGCACGACGGGTTCGTCTCCCTCGACGAGCTCACCAGGTGGAACCTCGAGCAGTCCAGGGCCGACCAGCTCCACCGCTCCGCTCGGGAGATGGAGCTCTACGACAAGAACGGCGACGGGATTGTCTCCTACGGGGACTTCCAGGCTCAGCACGACGAATCGCGTGGTAATGTGGCAATTTTGATTTTGATTTGTTTTTCATCTGTCCAGGAGTTCAATCGAGTTCAATAAGGCTGGAAGCGAATCCGTGAGACAATTTAGATTAAGTGTTTAAATTAATGATTTGCAGGGGAGGTTAATTCGCTGGGGTTCCCATGGTGGAAAGAGGAGCATTTCAATGCTTCGGATGCAGATGGCGATGGTTTCCTTAATAAAACCGAGTTTAATGAGTATGCATTCATTTGAATTCTATTTGAAGATCATGTTTTTATATTGATTATTCAGTGTGCCATTAATGCTAATGTTTGAATTGTTTTGCTGCAACTTCAGCTTCCTTAATCCCAGCGATTCAGAGAATCCCAAAATTATCGATTTGCTCCGCAAACAAGAAATAAGGTGCATAATTCTTCAACCCGACGACCATTTTCTTTCATAGTACTGTTTGCTTGGATAACATTCCAGAAACTCAGTAACGTACATAACCTCAATTTTGAAGCCCTTTTGTTTGAGTTCTGAGTATCTGATCAGTAATCCTTACTTCCTTAGTGTTCGAAACACTATAATTGCTCTCTGATTCTGTAGTGGAGAACTGCCTTCAACTAGGATTTTTTTAGGTTCTGTTTACCAAATACTAAGAACAGTTCCAGAGCTGTTCACATTTAAGACTTGGAAGCTACTATTGACAGGTAGAACTTTCCACTTTGCTAGTATACCCTTGACTCCTTACTGTGCCACTGTAATGATCCTTAGATCATGATGAAGTAAACACCAGGATACATACAAAGCAGGTGGAACTGGTTTTGCTAAAGAAGGGAATAGAGTAGAGAATGGGGCGAACAAAGGGGGTTGGGACTTAGATTTGCTTCATCTTTTATTACATAAGAAAAAGGTCTGTGTATTTAGAGCTTGTCTTGACAAATTAACAATTGGCGATAGACATTCTCAACCAGATAAGATCATATCCCTCCAGGTTGCTAAATTAAGTATTAGGCTTTGTTCGTTTCTTGGTGTTCCCAACACAGGCAAAACGCACGAAAAACGGAACGGTTCATTAGCGCGTGATTAATTAAGTATTAGCTAATTTTTTTTCAAAAATGGATTAATTTGATTTTTTTAAGCAACTTTTGTATAGAAACTTTTTGCAAAAAAACACACCGTTTAGTAGTTTGAAAAGCGTGCGCGCGGAAAAAGAGAGATGTGAGTTGGGAAAGGAGGGGGAAGAACTCACCCTGCAAATAAGAGATTAGATGACAACCAGCAAAGCTGCTGCTATAGTTTCATGGTTGCTGCTCAGTGCTCACACACATGACAGCTGTATTTTAATATAAGGTAGAACTTGCCACTTTGCAAGTAATCGTGTACTCCTGATGTATGACACCTAACATAATTAGGGTTGGTAAAGGGCCCAACCTTTTAGCCTAGAAAATTTGAAGGTTGGGTCTAAAATGGGGTGGGCTGAATTTTTATACATTTTTGACCTAAGAATATATGAGGGCTAGGTAGGGTTATGAAAGGATTCATGGGCCTTGACCCATTACCACCCCTAAACATAATGCTCACTCCGTTCCATATTATTAGTCGTTTTGGGTTTGTTCTAAGTAAAACTTCTTCAAGTTTAACCAAGCTTATAGAAAAATGCAGCAAAATTTTCAACACAAAACAAATATACTTAAAAGTATATTCGATGGTGGATTTAATGAAACTAATTTGGTGTTGTAGATGTTGCTATGCTTTTCTATAAACTTGGTCAAACTTTAAGAAATTTGACTTAGGACAAACCAAAACGTCTTATAATATGAAACGGAGGGAGTACAAACTAAAGGAACTAAAATTTTAACATGATCATGTTTATGTAGATGATATAACACTTCAAAATGAAGGGGTTAATTTGGTTCATTGAACAAGTGAATGCTGGCCTCAAGGCCTTTAATATTATTAAAAATAATAATAACACTCGACCCAAGGGGAGAGACGTTCCGAAAGCATTGCTTTAAGGTCAAGAAAAGGCCCAGAAAGCCAGCTACTGCACGCTATCGCTTTAGTGACCTGCCACCACCACGGGGCACACACACAGCGAGGGGCCTTTCTTTGCGAGATCCCAGGTTCAAGCCCTGGTTGGCAGCCTCATACCTGGAGGTCTTACCACTGTGCTGTGAGCATGTTCTCCTCAAGGCCTTTAATAATACTATTTATCCTTGGTCAGGGCTCATGTAAATCCTTACAGCGTTTATTCTTTTCTTGAGTTGTCCCATATCATAAAATTGGATAATCTCGTGTGTCTGTTAGAATGAACTAATCAATCAATTATTACTAACAGAATAATCCTGCTCACAAATAATGCTTAGCTCTTGCTCCACATCATAATATTACAATGGCCTTTTGATTAAGAAGTGAACAAAGCAGGGACATAGTGGGTTTGGGTGGGATAAGCTGGTAGGGTCTATTCCTAGTTGGCTAATCCTAGGATGGGCCTAGGACAGGATTAAGTTGACCTGGACTGCACTTGGTTCAACAGGTCAAGTTAGTTTTGGCTTAGGTCATTGCTCAGATGGACTTCCTTTGGTTCTGGCCTGGCTGTATGATTAAACATTTATCTCTAGATCGTTACCTAGTGGTACTAAATACACATTTGTAATTTAATTCTTTCTATAAAGCAATTGACCTTATACTTTTGTAATATCATATTCTTTTAAGCAACCATGTTAGATATTAGTACCCATTATTGTTGGCCTTGCAGTGTTAGCAAAGTTAAGCCTAATATTATTGTAGCTTTAAAATCCGCTTCCTCCATATTTCGTTTTAAGAAAAAATCATGACACGTTAACCATATTTTCACTATCTTAAATTCATTGTAATGAACATGCTAGGTTCTAGTAAACTATTAATTAGATTAGAGAATCTATTCCTCTTCAAGCCAGGGCTACTCCAAGTAACACTCCTGGGCAAGGCATGTTGTTATGGACTTCCAAACGCACATAAATATATTTTGCCTTTTCTGTAAAGTTGGTTATATTATATCACTATATGTTTCTTAGAAGGCATAGATTCCTATCATTATTTTCTTATTTCTGTGGATTGTAGGATAGCACCACAGTTCCTTGAGCTGACGTTTTAAATTCCTTACATATCGTGCCATACCCAGACAGAGAGACAAGGACGGTGATGGAAAGCTAAACTTTGAAGAATATTTTCATGGGCTACATGACCATATACATGGTTATGATGACGAGAACTCAGATATTTCCCATATTGGGAACATTACAGTAGCTAAGGAGCGGTTTTCCAAACTTGACAAAGACAGTGATGGGTATGGAAGTGGAGCTTTAATTAATGACTTTCTATGATATAATTATTTACTGAAATATTTTCATTTTATATTTTTTTGAAAGATAAACTCTTTGCTTATGTAGGTTTATTTCAGAGCACGAACTAGAACCTGTTCTTGATAAGCTCCATCTTTCAGAACGTTATTATGCTAGACAACAAGCTACCCATGCTATTTCAGAGGTTTGATTCTCATTATTCTCCTGGAATTTCTGCATTTTCTCTATTGTTCTTTGATATCTTGGAATCTATTTTCCCTTTGTCATGCATGTCTACAGCTTTTTATAGTTTTCCTAAACATAGCAGTAGATGAACTTTTAGTCTTTTATAGGTTTGACATGTTGTCCTGATTTGATATTGCCAAAACCTAATACAGGGTGTAACTATTTAATCTCAGTATAGTGGGACATGAGAATACTTTATTAAATACTCCCTCTATCCCAAAATATAAGAGATTTGCCCATGTAGTTACATGGGCAAAATCCCTTATATTTTGGGATAGAGGGAGTAGGTGTATAGGCTACCCGTCCATTGCAAATCATTTGTTTTTCATTGTATAGTTTCATCCAGAATTCGATAAATCTAGTTTTTTCTGCATAGAAAAAATCACAGATAATCTGGTTTTCTTTATTTTGAACCTTCTTATTTAAAATTTCAAAAAGAACCTATTTTGAAAAATAAACCTTTTGTCACACATGGAGGGCAAATGTTGCTACTCCATGAACAGTAGAGGTATGTTAGGTACTGTAGCGACTCTTTTCATGCCATATCAACCCTGATTTACCACGTCAGCATGAGTGGCATGACAAAATCCTTGCCACACCAAGGTTTTTAACCCATGCATCAGCATTGTGCTGCCACATTAATGAGAATGAAGAAGCCAAAGGTTTAGATATGTAAATAATGTTTTGGTAGAGTTCAATTGTCAAATTATATTAAGAAGTTAAAAAACACCGATAATCTGTTGTGGTTCCTGTTTGCACAAGGTTGTCCAAAAGTTTGCTGGTGAAAAACCTCAAATCAATGTATTAGTGCTTTTCTCATAATTCATTGTAGTACATATACACGAGGCATGATAGTTTTGAAACAAAGTATGATAAAATGGGTTAATGTAATACCCCCTCCAATCCAAAATATTACTAGTCCTTTAATGGGCTAATGTTTCCCTCTCTGATCCAGAATATTACCAGACCTTTTCTCAGAGGGGATATTTCTATTGTATCGGAGGAAGTACTTTTATGGGGAAGAATATATTTCTTCTCTCACATTTGTGCTTGTGACAAGTTTAATCATGTGACCATAATCCTTATCAGCAAATTGCAGTCATTTGATTTGTCTTTATGACAATTAATATGTGATCAAAAAAAGGGGCAATTGTATTCCAGGCAGTATCTTCCTTTTATGTGCTTTCCTCTGATGCATGATGCGTCTCTTGTTCCTCGAGGATGACATGTTCCATTGGCTTATCCAAAAATTGCAGGCTGACAAAGATCATGATGGAAGGCTAACTTTGGATGAGATGATTGAGAACCCGTATGCATTTTATGGCAGCGTCTTCCTTAGCGACGACGAAGACTATTTCCATGATGAATTCCGCTGAGGCGTCTGCAGGTGACTTGCATGCATCTGATGTACACTATACCGAAAATTGTTTTGCAGCTAGTATTCATTCAATTATTCTGTTCCACAGATTGTTGGTGTTGCAAGTATGGTTCGCGCATCGATCCAAGATGCTTTCACCATCAGACTGAATGATCTAGGAGCTGCTAACCACACAAGAGAACTTTCTGCCCTGGTTGGTACCCTAGAGTTCTTTCTGTCAGGTGGAGCACCAAGCAGTGCCAGCAATCTTACGTTACATACATGCCAACTTGTCAGACTTTATTTAGGGTGAGCCGCTAACCTGACCTGACATATGTTGTGTATTATCTCATCAGTGTTGTAAAATGCAATGGAGTCTAGGAGAGCAATCATAGTAGAATGGACATGACCAGTGAGCTAATTGTGCCTTTCTTCTTCTTTTTTTTCTCTTTCTGAAGTGTTAGCTAAATTATGCTTTCCGTGTTGAAACATACTGACTGGATTGCTGATGGCTCGGACCGACAGTTCTCCCCGGCGCATGAGTGCGTCGTGGACGTGGAATGATGGAATTATTGTAGTTGCGTCGATCACATGCAAATGCATTATTCGGGACAGTCTACCCATCGTGTCGTGTCGTGTCGTGTCGATCGTGTGGTGCCTAATTTACAAAACCGCACGGTTATCATGTGCTTGTAGTTTTTGAAATCATGGTATATCTCATGATAATCGCATGATAACCGTTAAACTGTAGGTGACGATAGACCCATTTAAAACGGTTTGGTTAACCTTGCTCATATCGTGTCAGGTAGGAGTAGATCCTGATGCATACATGACACACTCAGATTTCAGGTGTTCTTGCCCGAAGTGCTGGTTCTTTTTTATAGATCGAATTAGAGCATTCCTCTGGAGACACCAAACGAACACAAAGGATTAAATTAAAGCAACCGTTGTATTATTATCATTATTAGGGTGCTTGTGCAAGCTTTAAACTCAGTTGAAAGGGACGTGTGTTTGTGTTGGTCAGTAGGTGTGGTATGTATAGATATATATGCGTTTTCCATGTAGGCTGTAGCTGGAACTTTTTTGGAGCACGTATACAACATCTGATAGATTTTTTTATCAAAAACTTTTAGAAAAACTGTCAAATAAAACTATACTATAATAAAAATATAATTGCATTGTAACTACACTATAACTATGATATAACTTATATATATATAACTATAGAGTAAATTTCACAAAACTATAGATATTATGATCAAACTGTCATAGAACTATATATTTAACTTGGTGTATCACACAACTACAGATTTAATATTAAATTTATCACAAAACTACACATTTAAGATAAAGTGTCACAAAACTACATATTTAATATGAAGGGTCACAAAACTACATATTCAGTAACTAAATTATCTCAACACTATAGGGTTTAGAACCAATTTATTCACAAAACTATAATGTTTATGACTCCAACTTAACAACGGTGCTAGGGATTTAAACTCAAAAAACTGTAGTTTTGTGATAACTTGAATATTAAATATGTAGTTTGATGATACTTAGCCTTACATCTGTAGTTTTGTGATAAATTTGGTGTTAAATCTATAGTTTTGTGATACAACACTTTAAATTTATAAATTTATAGTTTTACGATAGTTTAGCAAAAAATACCTATAGTTTTGTGAAATTTACTCGTAACTATATTACAAGATAAACAAAAACCTAGTCTGGCTAGCTAACGCAGTTTGCCTTCACCCAAGAGGTTGTAGGTTTGAATCTCCACGCGATCTAACGGTCCATAAATTGTAAGTTTTGGAGGGAAAAACTGTCAACGGTTTTTTTAGCAAATCCATTTTCTAAGTAAATTACACTTTGCTTCATATTCTTATCAAAATTCCACTTCAAACCACTTTAGAAGTATCTATTTTACTAGGTATGTTTGACAAAAGTTACACTTTGAACCAGGTGACACATATTTCAATAAGACTAACCACCTCGGTGTTCATGTCTTACTTATGCGTGGACCACTTGGTCATCTGGTTCAAAGTACAACATTGTCGACAATATCTAATCCAAAGTGAAAAAAATAGTTTAAAGATGGTTCAAAGTAAAACTCTGATAGGAATATATAGCCTAAATTGTAATTTACTCTTTTGTTTACATCATTGTGCACGATTTCTTATGGATTTTGGTATTCTCTCTGATAAAAAAAAAGATCTAGCTACTCCTATAATGTTCACTTTTTTGCATGGTCTTAGATGTCTAAAACAAATCTACACATGGCATTTTCATGTTTTGAAACTAACTAATTAAGTACTCCCTTCATCCACAAAAGTTAGACCTATTACTTTTGTCACCAAGACAAAAGAGTAAATTAACTTATCTTGCATGTAACAAAAATCAAAGAGTATACGCACGCATGCAACCAATGAGTATTAAGATGGTTTCTCGGGTTCCAATCAAACATTTAATTTATCTTTCTATTTAAGTCTTGAATACATATAGACTACGAATAGGAACAACTTATTTGGTAAAACTAAAATATAAAATAGATCTAAATCTTGTGGATGAAGAGAGTATATATATATTAAAGGTTGTTGTTGATCAAAGTTTCATCGGATCTCGTCTAAAGTGTCAAATATTTACGACCTGAGGGAGAAGAGAGATCAGTAACTTGCTTTGTTTCGAGCTTCTACATTCGTGGGGGACACGGCCGGTTCCGGCGATGACGACGCTGCGTGCACATGGAGCGATGGCAAGCGTACGTGCGAGACCGGACCATATATACATGCCCACATGTGATGCTTACCCCAGCTGGCTCAGCAGCTGCTACCTGCTTGCTCTCTCTATCGATCAAACAGGCCAAGTGTGAGGTCAAGTGTGCCCCGTGTGCAGCACTGTCAATGCTGACATAGCCGTACGTATTTTAGTGGCTTTCTGGAGGCATTTTAGTGCTATATAGTAGTATCCAACTTTTAGGGTCAGCTGATATACTATTGTTCATGTATAGTGTCTTCAACAGGCTCAACCAATTAATTATCCTTCTCTTCTTTTTGAGAGAATTAATATGCCCCCTCCCTACCTCTCTTTCTCTCTCCCTCTATTCATCCGCGTAATTCAGTATAAAATAATGAGTAAAACTAGATGGATGGTCCTTAAATTGTGCTGTGGTATCAACTTAGATCCGTAAATTGTCCTGAATGTCCCTCTGCCTTAACAACATATGGGTGCATCTTAGATCTGCCCATAGACAAATATACGAGACGCCTCCACACATGATTTTTTTTTTTAGCAGCGTGCTCTAAATTAAAGAAACCAAAGAGAAATGTATATAATAAGGAAAAACGATCGACATTTATCTTTCAACAGTGCTTGTAACTGCGTGCGTTGGGTTGGGGTTGGTCCCCAAAGTCCCAAGTCCCAACCGGCCGGCATGCATGTACAAGTAATAACTAGCGAAGCACAGTACGTCCCACGTGTGCGGCAGCATGCACATGCATATGCATCTGATCAATATTTTCCATTGGCCCTGGAGCTGGTACGTATACACGCGTACGTACGTGCTTCATCTCATGTACACATGTGTGCGCCATCTTATGTATGACTCCATCTGTGTGATGCATGCAGCGCGGTCAGCTATATATTGAACTATAGCTAGTATCATTATGTTTTATTCCTGTTTTTTCAAAATATATGACGACGTTAATTTTTCATTTGTTTTATTTAAAAATTTAATATAAATATATAAAAATATAAGTTAATGTTATATTTTATTTGATGATAAAATAAATTACAATAAAATAAATAATATTTATTTTTTAAAATAAAACGAATGATGAAAGGTTACGAAAAAGTCAGCTCGGTCTGTGTGATGCATGCAGCGCGGTCAGCTATTGAGCTCTAGCTAGTACCATTAGGTTTTAAGTTCGTTGGTCGTGCATGCGACTTGTGCACAACGTAGTACTCCACTGTGAAGTGATGGACTTCTGCGCGCCGGACTATATACTGCGTGCATGTCAGAGGCGCGCGGTCGGTCCAGATCACATGCACCTTCGGCCCCCTCCTCTCACCATTCATCTGATCTAATATTTTATTCTCAATTATATTTATAGTTTATATATTATTTTTTATATTGACCTGATCTATTGCAACGTAACGATATACATGTTACTAGTTAGCAAAGCATGTGAGTTTTTTTCTTAAACACACGTCGTTAATTTTGGGCGTTTCATACTCTGTCACATTAATGACACTTCGTGTCCTACGCTATATATCGCTCTGTACTTATAATAGGTTTACAATAGGTGTGACCTATGTTATATATCGTTCTGTTCTTATAATATTACAATAATATTACAGATGTGATAGAGCTTGTATATGACTATTTTGACCAAGTAGATACAAGTAGGCGATGGTCCATACTCGCTCTGTCCTACTTCATCCATTCCAAAATATTTTTTTCTACTCCACTCAAGCTGACTCAAAATAAAACTATTCTTTAAATACCCTCTCATCTTAACCAATAACAATCGTTTTACATTTAATTAATTCCTTCCCATATATTCTTTAGACAGCGCCGAACCAGACAACTAGCATAAAAGTATAATGGCTTCTACTAAAAAAAAATAAGTCTAAACTAGATTTATACGGCCGGTAAAGAGACTAGATTATACTATTCATTGTCTCTCTATCTTTTTTTCCTATATAACATAACATGCATATCATCGATTTTGGAATTAAAAATTTGTGCAATACCATATTTACATTATATAAATATCGACTTGTTAGAATGAGCAAAGTTCAAGAAAAACATATTTTTTTTGGCAAAACAAAAAACTAAAGAACTAAGCCAAGGTGTTGCAAAATTATAGAGTAATGTATTTTCAAAATTATAGTTTTGCTACATTATTCTTGCTCGGACATATAGTTCTTGAAAATACACAGTGAGAAACTTTCACTTTCAGCAAAAGTCACCTATATATGAATTTTACGTATATGCTAGTACACTTACAACAGGAATTTAGCCGGGCGAGGGATTTACCACCAGTTCGGTAATAACTGCACAAGCATGCGTGCAGTACATACTGTACAGGTCTGTTGCCGACATGCACGTGAATATCCTGGACATGTTCCTGCAGTCACCGCGTGCACGTACGCATGCAAGTGTACCATATCCCTGCTGGGCGGCTATAGCTCTCCTTCTTCCTCTCCTCCCTTCCCCTTCCCATTCCATCCCCACCTCACTACTGTTCCCTGATCGGCGCCATCCGTCACGACGCCCCTCTTAGGGAGCCACCGTAGCATCCACCGTCACTTCATCAGCGTTTTCTATTACAGTTGTGTTGTATTGGGAGACAATTTGCACCATTATGGGTAACGTGGGCAGTGGAGTGACTGACTGAGCTTGTTCCTGTCGGTCGTCGCTATGAAAAAGGAGGAGATAAGGTCACACGGGATAGCGTTGATAGCGGTGGACGAGTCTCTGGATCCGGATAAGGGTGGAAGTTCGATCTGTTTCTAGGTGGTTGCGGGATGGTGTGGAGAGAGAAATGTCAAATTTGGAGGTGGCGATGGCGTATCAACTGGAGACTATTTTTCTCCTTCGCTGTGCTATTTTCACGATGATGTACGTGATAGATGAGCTGTTGGGAATGCTCTTAGGTACATGTAGATGCAAGCAATTCTTCAAGTGTGCATACATGTGTTCCTCTTCTATATACATTACAAGGGAACTAGTCATCCGTGATGAGTCATAACTCATATTTGTGATGGGTACTGGCTCCATAACAAATCAGTAGTCAATGATGAGAATACCTCATCTCTATGATGGGTTAACACCCATTAATGATGTTAGACATCTGTGATGAGTGGTATTAGCACCCGTCACAGATGAGTGCGTCATCCAATGAGAGATTAGACTCATCACAAACGGTTGAAGCAATGAACTGTCATACATCACTACTTAAAAATGATTTTTGTTGATGACCAAAATAGGTTTTCGCTGGCAGCCAGCATTGCCACCAGTGACCTAAATGCATTTTCACTAGCGGTCGGCTGGCTGCCAGCGAAAATCAAGTTTTGCTGGCGGCAAGCTCATTTTCACTAGCGACCGACCGGCCGCCAACGAAAATCGAGTTTCGCTGGCGGCAAGCTAAAGAGACCTGCCAGAGAAAATTTGCCGTCGTCGAATCCACCACCGTAACCCATTCCTTCGGCACTGTGAAAGCGGACCCGGCGGTCCCGAGCACCACCACCATCGGATCTACGTCCTTCACCGCCGCCACCCCTCATCTTCGCCGCCGTGGAAGCGGACTCAGTGGTCCCGAACACCGCCACCGTCAGACCCACCTCCTCCACCGCCACCGTCCCTCTCCTTCGCCACCATGGAGGCAGATCCAGTAGTCTCAAGCATCGCCTCCGTCGGATCCATCCCCTCCACCATCGCCGCCCATCTCGTTCGCTGTTGTGGAGGAGGATCTGCCGAGGAAAAGCCATAGTCGGGACTAAGTCGTCGTCGTCGGATCCATCCCCCATGACTCGCCGCCACCGGATCTGCATCCCCGTGACCCGCTGCCATTGGATCTAGACCGAGCCACCCCTCCCCACATGCCAGATCTAGGAGAGGGGGGAGGGCAGGGTCACCACTGCTACTCCCTTTGCTGCGCGACCGCCTCATTGTCGAGGTTGTGCGCTGTATCTGGACCGAGGTGTTGCCTCCCTTGCACCGTTGCTAAGCTTCGCCACTGTTTTCCTTGCTGCCGCTAAGCATGGCCACGTCGATCCACTCCCTCCACCATGCCGCCACCGCCACCGAGCGCCTCTGCCTCCCTACGCCCCTTCGCCACCGCCCACCGAATAGAGAGAGAGATAAGTGAGGGTGGGGTTAGATCTGGGAGAGAGAGGGGGAGAGATAGCCAAGGAAAAAAAGAGGAAGGCGACAAAATGACTTTTCGTAGCTTGGTTGGTCAATTTTATTCTCTCTCACTATTTTTGCAAACGAGGCTCTTACGACAACCCCCCAAAAAAAATTAAAAATTCGATTTTTCATAGCGGCTTATTTAGAGCACCGTTTGCAAAAATAGAGTTATTTTTTGCAGCGCTTTTCTTAAGACTCCGTCAAAAAAATCAATTTTTACCGGCTATGCTATGTTTTTATGATCTTCTGTTATTTTTACAAGCAAGGTTTTCTTAGTCCGTCAGTAAAAATAAATTCTAAGTGTCATTAAAAATTCTTTTTTTATAGCGCATGTAGAATATCAACCCAAAAGAAAAGCAAAATTGGTGCCCGGTTGCAACAACAGAAAACCAGTAACAGATCAACCATGATTAACCCAAAACATTTCATGCTGATTCTTTTTGCAGCTACTACGGACAAGAAAACCTAAGAACTTATATATGTTACGAGGAACAGAAAAATAAACTACCAAAAACTAAGGGAAATTATATTCCGGGAAAACTATAGGTTCAGATTCCAATTTTAGACAACGGAACTCTAAACATCTACAGCCACCACCTTCCAGGAAAACAGGACCCAAATAACCACAACTCTTCTAGCGTCACTCATCCGCCTCTGATCCTTCAATTAATCTCCAGCGGCAACACATCACCGCTTCAAGAACACAACCGAATCAAAAACTTGGCAACGAAAGCTTGCGAGATCTAAGATTTGTCCAATTGATGCAGGCCTTCAGGGGAACGACATAACGCAGCTGAAGCTCCAGTGTCCAATTGATTTGTCCTGCAACATCATATAAATCATCTTCATTATCAGCATAAAGATAACCAATTCTATAATAGTGATACTACCACCTCTGTTTTTAAATACATATAAGCTTGTTTAACTTTTTGAACATACTGTTTGACCATTTTTTTTATTAAAAACACTAGTAAATGTTATTTATTTTACTATGACATTATTATTAAAGGTATTTTAAGTACTATTTATTTTTTTATATTTGTACTTTTTAATAATACGAATAGTCAAATATATAATGTTTAAAAGTTTGCCGTGTACTATATTTGAAAACAGATCAGGGAGTAGTAATTGTCCGATTTGCAGCTAATTGGCACGTGTGCATATATACGCATGATATTGGTAGGATTGCTAAATCACATCGCTACAAATGGGGCCTCCATGCTTAATTATGGGAGTACATAGTACTAGCTAGCTATAGTAACAGTGGTTGGTAGGTAGCTTCGATATGTACGTACAGGACACACGGTAGACATTTCTCATCAGTGGAAAACAGATTATAGTGGGGATGTTTTGGAGAACCTTCTGCTTAATTATTATGTACCCATTATGTCCCTTTCTTTTGTTCAATTCTGGATATTTTCTGTGGATATATCTATCCCTTCGTCTTTTCTTTTCTTGTGCAGATCTATACATAATGCCGAACAAACAACAAAGGGTTATATCAAACAATATATATGAGCTGAGACGAGATTATGGTTTCAAATAACATTTCGGGCTTATTCGCTTTGTTTCCAAAATTAACCTTACCAAATTTTAACAATGCCAAAATTTGATGTTGCCAAATTTTGGTGACGTTGGATATATTTAGTTTGACACATTTCTAAATTTGGTAGCGTTTTTATGAGAAAAAAGTTCTGAAATTATCAAATTTTAGTAGGTGGTATTGGTAAGATCATGTTTAGTTTGTCACCGTTCTAAAATTTGTTAACACCAAATTTTTGGTAGGATTAAAAGTGACAATAAAATGAACATGCTCTTTTTTTATCCAAATAACAGTTCTCTTAACAATCATATCAGATATGCTTGGATATGGTTGCCATTCTTATTCCCATGATCTCGTCTCCATTTTGGTACCCGCTAAAAGCAGTTCAGAATGAGAGTTTGTTAGTGATGACACATCAGTGTTAAGTTGCTTAAAGATTAATTAGTAAAAGAAATTAGTACGTATATAGAGACTTTTCCTTCTTTTCAATGGGTACTGCTAGTAGCTAGCTACCATTTGATGTAGCTAATTAAGTTCTTAATATTTGATTTAACTAGATGTGATCTATTTATAAGAGTTCTGTAAATTTGGTACGTTTAGCCATTTCCTTTTAAAATCAAACCATCCATGTTGATCAGGCACATATCTTGTGTGGCCTTTTTGAATCGTGTATCTGATAAGTAAAATATTAGAGGCGCACTTTTGGATATTTAATTTCCCTAAACAATTATATTCAAGGAGGATTTATTTCAAATCGTTGTCTGATAATTAATATGTCGATGTAAATTCAAATTCATATTTTTCTATGCGAAAACAAATATAAATTCGATTTTCTTGCTCGATTTGTGAGTAACTTCTCTGGAATGGGTAGCCTGGGGTCTCTCCCTCTAAAAAAGCAAGATTCGAAAATATTTTTTAAGAAATAATTATAAACGTGTTGAAAATTAAACACGGACCGTGAGATTGAAACCTCACATTTTTTATCACTACACTGTCAAATACATCATATTTTTATTACTACACTATCAAATACATCATATGTTACTTGTACTATATGACAAAATATATTTATCACGCTTTATTAATTAGCGATATATATGCCGGCCGCGCGACGCATTCAACAGTGCATGAGGGGTGTCGTACGAATTAACGTACGTACGTGTAGCTCGTGTCCGTAGGCGCGTACTTTCACGCTACAGAGCTACGCGTACGCGTTAATAAATCCATCCTGGCCGTTGCGTACTTGCTCGATCGGTCAAACATCACATATACTAACTAAAATTGTCAATCGGAATGCTCTGCCGAACTCGATTAATTAATTAATATTTTTTTACCAGGACAAAAACATTAAATAATGAAAGAGATTACAACATGTTATCACGAGAGCTAGGCGTATAAAATTAAGTATGACAAAAATACAAAGGAAGTGTAGCTTAATCGATTAATTAGATAGGTTTCCTGTGATGAAATATATCTATCTAGTTCAAGTCTTAAAACTGGCACGCACAGTTCTCGTATTTACGATTAATTATTTTTTTTAAATTTTAGGCGACGTATCCGTCGACAACGAGACGTTTATGATAATTTCGTCGATATTAAGATATATTGAATCAGTCTCTCGCATATAATCGTAGAGATAGTATGTGTGTGTTTTAATTGAGATTTTACAACTTGGATTGATGCAAGAAATATGAATAGACAAGCATATGTCACGAAATTCTATTTGGCACAAATTCTTAAAGAGATGAAAGACCAATAATAAATTAATCCTCAGCTTCACAAATCATATTAAAAGCATACTAGTGTATGCTTAATAATGAAGGGTACTATGAGATTTGATCCTTAGTAGGTGCTCGAGGAGAGGAGGCTCGAACCTAGATTGATGGCGTTTCAGTTGAGATGCGTTTACAGTGTAATGGTTGTGACGGTTGGCATGCACCCCATCAACCCTGGTTCAAGTCTCCTCGACCATATGCTCATCATTTCACGATGTCTGGTATGCTGGAATGGAATAAATTATTACTTATTTCTTGAAACAATTGACACAAGCTTTTTTTTTTGAAACTTAATTATCGTGTCTTCGAAGTGGCAGTCAGAGCAATCTTAATTATTGGATTTTTTTTCGACCTTTAATATAAGGTTTGGAATGTCAATGGTCCAATATGTATGTATGCTCGTTGTCATGTCTTTGTCACGGCCTAATATAACATGCATATACATTAATTAGCACGCCTGTGTGAAGGTCTTTGTTTTCGCGAAACAACAGTATACGCACTGTGGATAAAGAATAATGAATTAATTATAGCTCCTGCATGATCGTCCCTATTAATTGCAGAAGCTTAAGTATACATCAGTTGATCATTTTTGTTTTGACGTTCTGTCGTTGACCACAATTGGATCGACAGATTTATGTAAAAATAAAAAATAAACAGTCAAAGCTAAAATATGAATAGTATCTAGTGACAACTATTTGAAACCATATGAGAGTATGCAGCTGGCCGGGTACATGGCGAGGTCAATAGAAATAGATAGAATTACACTTTAGAACACCTTTTTATTATTGTCATAATTTTATTTTGGACGACACGCCCAGGCCAATGTTCAATCTTTTCACCGAACTAGCTAACTTTGTAGTTGTTACGATTTAGAACACACCATACCACTTCTCTAGCACCTTAATAACCTTGAGTGGCATATCGGCTCTGGCTGGCGAACTCCCCACATATGAGCATGCCATACCTTATGTCCGAGGAGAAGATGAACATGACTAGATAAGATGGTCAAGGTGATACAAAGTGAAATAAATATAAAATATAAAGTTAACTAATTCAAAATAAAAACATTGGACTAAGAGTGATCTAAAGTGAAATTTTGATAATATATAAAACGTAGCTTAAAGTGTAATTTATTCATAATTATAATCTATGCAATGTAGGAGTTGGTCAATTTTTATGCTGTATGAATGATGAACATATGTTAAGCTTTTCTACTCTGTAATAAACTTACAATCTTTTGAAAATAATATTTATGTCTACTGACCATGCAAAACAAATACCTTCGTCTCACAATAGCAATTTAGTATTAAATGAGATATCACCTAGTACTACGTATATAGATAGGGGACCTATCCACATACGTAGCATTAATTAGATGATACCCTATTTAGTCATAGGTGTTTATCGGGGCCATCGTTTGGCTTATTTAGGGAATAAACGAAACGGCATATTTGCAAACGAAAAATAATTTGTGAATAAAACTTTATATACATATTCTTAGCGATATAAAAGCAAAGGTTGAAAAATAAACTACGATGAAAAACCCTCAAAATCAATTCTAAATTTAAGGTTAAAAATTTAAATTTTGACTTATAAACATAAGCATAAGTGAAAAGATGAGGCTGTATATTCTGAAACGAAGGAGTATATATTCCGCTACATTCCTAAATTGTTTTTCTCACTTCCAACAGAAATTAAAAGACGACATAGGAGGATAATTTTGCATAGTTGCATCCCCATATTGTCGCTAAACTGAACTTATATTTAAGACCAGTTCCTACAAGCCAAAGTGGCCTGAGAGCAACGGGGCCGGGTTTACAGGCGGTTCTTGTCGCATCCCTGATGCGGAGAATATGTTGTTTCACCCTTCAAAACACACAGATTTAATTTATGTACCAGCTGCCGCCTGCAGGATCAATCTTGATCAGGCATTCAGGCTGTGTGTGAGATGAGATCCACTTTAATTGGCTAGCTTGCCTACTCCACGCCGTTCATCTCCTTCCCTCTGATCAAGGTTGTTCGTGTGAGACCCAAGCACAGATTGATTACTTTCGTGGCTTACCTGGTGATTATAAGCATATATAGATTAAATATTTTGAGAAATAAACATAGCAATATATATATCATAAAACAAGTGGTTAATAGGGATAAATTATATATTTTGAACAATAAGCTTAACAATAGCTTAAAACAAGTGGTACAAACAATACAATAGAATAAAGTTTTTTTTAACATTTGTAAGAAGCGTGGAGTATAAAATCAATTTCAATAATACGATGAATAAAATAAAAAAAAGATGTGTGTTGTTCCGTGTCGACCCATGCATAGTTCTTTGGGTTTAGTTATATATGTCATATAAATTTACCAACAATAATAGGTATACATAATTATCTTATTGTCTAAAGAAAAAAGGTGTGCAAAATTTATAGGATTTAATTACATGCATGCTTATATCTTTATATTCCTCGTTCCTCGATCGATCCTCCTATTTACCTAAAACCAATTCGAGCTTCAACGCATTAACAATGAAAAATTATGTAAGTTCGTCATAATTTTTAGACAAATATCAAGTCAACGTAGTATATAGTATATGATATATATACAGCAATAAATTCTTCTGATTTGTGTCTAGCATAGATATTAGCAGCAATGCCACAATATGGCATAAGGCTACATTTTGGGAGCTGAAAAATCTAGCAAGCAGCTGATGAGAATCTACACAAACGTTTTCTACTTCTTGCTACTAAATTATTTTCTAAATTAAGCTACTAATTCTCATAATCTGAGCAAAAATTTCTACTATTTAAAAAGTTAAAGATTTTAACGCTGCCCCAAATAGAGGACCATGCATATACTACCACGGTTCTATATTAATATAAAGGATTTTGGTTATGCATGTATTGTTAAAATATTTATATTTTGGAACGGATGTAATATCAAACTATAGAGTACATGTGAGGCAATAATATCAAAAAAAAAAGTGCAAGTATTGGCATATTTGTCTTAGTGTTTTCTCTCTCCTCGTGTGGTTTCTCCGATAAAATATGTGAATCATGACAGGTAGGATATTGCAAAATAATTAAATAGGACCTTTTGCGATGATAATGCTGCAAAAATATTTTCTGGATGTTCAAACAAAGAGTAAC
The DNA here is from genome assembly GCA_008326285.1 of Oryza officinalis. Classification (NCBI taxonomy): domain Eukaryota; kingdom Viridiplantae; phylum Streptophyta; class Magnoliopsida; order Poales; family Poaceae; genus Oryza; species Oryza officinalis. Next base: position 35,037,285 of record BDMV01000001.1, on the reverse strand, counting down.
CAAGAGTAATCATTTGAAGTATGTTGATTATGCTATCCTCCCGTAGAAATCGAAGCGGTAGTAAATTAACTGAAACATCAGCTAGAAACCAACATGAAACTTATAATAATAATAATGAGTTGCTAACATAAAACCTTTTAGCAGAAAAAAGAAACAAGAGAAAAGATCGAGGAGGGTATAACGGTTTTCGTCAAAATAAAAATGTATAACACGATCGAACTTCAGGAGATTGAGGGTAAACATATATACGCAATTTTCTTTTTACCCTATCAACGTGCAGATGAGATCAAGAAACTAGCTAGTTACAACTTAAGACACATTTGCAATTTTTTTAGTCCAGGAAAATTAGATTAGGTACAGTGGCACCACACTAGTCAGACTAGGTAAAAAACTACATTGTCTCATCTTGAAACTAAAATAAAGTTTCCAAGAAGGCATCTACACACATATATAAGTTTTTCCATTGTTTTTTTCCCCTTTCCAGCATGGAATAATGCCGGCCCATGACCATTACCAAACAAAAACTTGTCACGGGCGAACAGTACCCGGCACTCCCGAGTACATCGACTGATTGCAGCAAACAGTACACGGACACTCATGTGTATCACTCAATAAACTACTTATATATATATATATCACCATAGGCCACACATCATATCCATCTCAAAAATATTATGTGATATCTTGTAGCTAATATTTTTCTTAAAAATCTATATAGAAAATGACTGATCAGTTCATTCATCATACTCCTATATCCCTATATAGAGTACATATATTACTCCCAAAAAGGAATGTATCACATCATTTTATTGGAATGCAAATGAGAGGATGATATATAATTGTAAGTTCACTAGTGAATTGCAATTGAAAAATAAGAACAAATATATATTAGAGTATACAAAAAAAAAGAGATGATAGGTGCATGTACTATTATTGATTGTCACATAGCTTCAGCTTTCCTTCACCTGATCCGTGCTTAGCTTACAGTTCTCTCCTCCTACCAAACGAACAAAAAATTACAAACTCCCTGACTGATTGCCTGCAGTAGTATCATATCCATCCATGCCTTCGCCATGGCTGCTTGCTTGCTTAGCTTCCAAGATCATGAGATTATATCATAAACACAAGATGTTTAAAAGGAGAGGAGAAATATGAGAGAGATTTGAGAGAAAAGAGGGAGAGATTACCCATCTCAAAAAAGGCATCTTGCACTAGAGTAGTATAGCAAGCAGTGATGGCCTGACCCTAGCTAGCTATGGCACAGTAAGAGCAAGGCTGGCCAGCAATGGTGGCAAGTGTGATGGCTGATGAGAGGAAGGAAGAAGAAAGGTGTGGCTATGGCTATGGCTAAAGTAGCTAGCTATGACTGCCCATGCCATGCCATGGCTCGTTGCTGTTGCCTTGGTGTTGCTGCTGTTGATGCTGGTGCTGGCTCTGTGGCTGTCCATGGTGCGGTGGCTCGTAGCAGGCCATGCCGGCGGCGTTCACGTGGCCCATGCACGACGAGTCGAAGCCGGCGAGGAGGATGTCGCGGTGGGAGAAGGCGCGGAGGCCCAGGAAGTCCCTCGTCATGCCGTCGCCGCCACCGCTACCGCCGCCGGCGCCGTCCTCGCCGCTCCGGCCGTGGGAGGCGGTTCTTGCCAGGTGGCCCATCACCCCAGCCGGGACGAGGCCGTTGTTGCCTCCGCCGCCGCCGCCGCCGTCCTGTTGAGTGTTGAGGCACGACAGGCCGAGCCCGAAGGTGGCGCTGCCTGCAGCGCTCGTCGGCGCGCCAGCGCCCGCCGCGGACGCCATGTGGGTGTAGTGCGCGCCCGCGGCGCCGGTGCCAGCGCCGCCGATGGTCGCGCCCATCTGCGCCGCCTTCTGCAGCAGCGCCGTGGCGGACAGGTGCGCGGCAGCGGCGGCGGCGGGCAGCTGCTGGTGCGGCGTCGGCGGCGCGGACGTGGCCGAGCTTTGCGCCGTGGCGGAGGCGGCGTTGCAGAGCGGCTGCAGCAGCGGGTGGTGGTGGTCGTAGGGCATCGTCGGCCACGGCGCCATCTCCGGCTTCACGGCGTACCCGCAGTTCTGCACCAGCTGCTGCTGCTGCTGCTGCTGGTGCGGCGACTGCATGACATCCTGGTGATGCTGCTGCTCCTGCAACGCGGCGAGCTCCTGGTGCGCCATGACCGGCGGCGAGAAGAGCAGCTGCTGGTGGTGGTGGTGGTGCCCCGGCGCGGCCATGGCGGCGGGGATGCCGCCGATGGCCTTGGCGCTCTCCTCGGTGAGCGCGTCGCAGAACGCCCGGTGCGTGATGAAGCTGTCACGCCTGCATGCAATGCAAGAACCGAAATAAGTACACATCAAAAACCACACGGATCACCAAGATGACCTCACAAATCCAAAAGCAAAAGAGAAAATTTTAAAAGGCCAAAAGATCATCTTTCCCCCCGTATTCTTGCTCACTTGTCATGGTTGCTTCTACTCCTACTACACCTAGCGATCTCAAGAAAAGCTATAGCTGCCATGCTATAGATAGAGAGAGATGCTCATGCTAGAATGAACTCCATGGAAGTGACAACACAGATATAGAGATATAGCTAGCTGTACTAGCTAGCCATGCATGCACAATCTTGCAGAGTGAACTAGGCAATTAGGCAGGAGTAGTAGTACTGTATAGCTAGGATGAACAGCTTAGGCAAAGCCTGGGAGAGAGTGAGATGGAAAGGCATCCATCCATGCAGGAGCAGGATGCAGACTGCAAAGAGATTCACATGCATGTCATGAATTTTTTTTCCTCCTCCTCTTTCTTCTTCCATGGCTACCAGGCAGCAGCTAGCTAGCCATAGCTCATCATCATCAAGCTCAGATCTCCCTCCCCTCCTTTGTCCTATGGGCATATCTTTGCTGTTTGTTTGTTTCCCAATCTCTCTCTCTCTCTCATCACACGGACGCAATGCATACAGACACACGCATACGCACAAGCCAGTACCACCAACCTACCACTAGTGGCGTCGTCGTCGTCTCCATCGGGTTCTGCACCGTGCGCATTCATCAGCTCGGATCAATCCAAAGCTTCAGCCATGGCAGCACAAGCCAAGAAACAAAAAGAACAGGCGAAACGACTCTAAAAGCGTGGCACGTCTTTCCATGGACACATCTCTAGAACACATTGCGATCTCGATCGATCGGTGCCTTCTTTTCTTGCTTGTTTCGCTTCACCGATCTTCTTTTAAGCGAGCAGCTAAGGGCTAAGCTACGTACTGCCACTGTTCACAAATCTTTTCGGCCAGATGCTCGCTCGCCTCGCCTCGCCGCAGGATGGGCACATGGTTGTTGGTTAATCAACAACCAGTATTGCTGCCGTAGTAATTGGATGATTATAGGTGTGTTAACATTAACAAACGCTCATCTTATAGGCTGCTTCAATTCCTACTCGTCACTGTGCCAACTGAAAGCGCAGGCAGCAAGAACACCCTCACTAGCTACTACTGGTAATGAGAAAGGAGCACGGCAACCCAGCCGATTGGATCATCGTTGACCATGCAGCCATGGCAGGCAGGTACTCTACTAGCTAAGCTAGCTTCTGCTTCACTCTCAGCAGTAGGAGTGCAACTGCAAGTAGCTAGGTAGGTGGCCGCCATGGATGGATGGATGCAAGATCGAGATGTTGGAATAAGAAGAAGAAGAAGATGATGATGATGGATGATGGACCTGGAGAAGATGGTGCCGCAATCGCACTTGTACTCGCGGGTGCCGCAGATCTTGGAGTGCGCCTTCCAGTCGGAGTGGACGGCGTACTTCTTGGAGCACTTGTCGCACTTCCACTTCTTCTCGCCGTGCTTGCGGAAGAAGTGCTTCTTGATGCCGGTGAGGTCGCCGAGGGCGCGGGAGGGGTCGTGGTGGACGCAGGAGGACTCGGGGCAGATGTACACCTTCTTCCTCACGGCCTCCTTGCTCCCGCGCTGCTTCAGCTTCCATGGCAGGTTGTGCCCTCGCCGGTGCAGCTGCAGGTTCTGGTCTCGCTGGAACCCCTTCCCGCAGATCTCGCACACGAACCTGTTCGTCGCCATCAGCGTCGCCGGCGACAGCGCCACCACCTCCGCCTCCGGGTCTGCTCATCGATTGATCACAGTTCACAGATTGGTTAAACCATCGATCAATTCTTTCGCTTTGCGAGAAACGGAGGCCAGATCGAGGAGACGAGCAAGAACGCACCTGGGTTGCCGGGGAGGCTGCGCTTCCTCTTGTTGTTGTTGTTGTTGTTGTTGTTGTTGCCGGAGGAGGGCGGCGGCGGCGGGGCGGCGGAGGCGGAGGAGGTGAGGTTGGACATGCTGCTCTCCTGCTGCTGATCTGCCGACGCCGCGTCCGCCTCGGCCTCTTCCACCAAGAACAATCCTCCTCCCTGCTGCTGCTGCTGCTGAAGATGGTGACGAAACATAGGACGAAGATGCTGAAGATGCAAAAGCTTCGATCTTTTCTTGCTCAAGCTCCGCACCGCATGCTATGCATCTGCCTCACCATGAAAGAAATAAATTTTGGGGGGCTCAAGTGAAGTGAGGAGGATGCATTAACTGAAGAATAGAGGAGACAGGAGGGCATGTAGTATGAAGGAGTTCAGAGAATCTCAAGGAAGGAACAAACAAGAAGGAGGAGGGAGGGGACAAACAAGGAGGAAACTGGGTGGTCAATGACTGGAAAGCAATTTTCAGATTCTTCTTTTTCTTTCCCTTCCTCCTCCTCCTCCTCCTCTCTCTCTCTACACTGAGAGGTGATGCTGTTCTCTCTCTCTCTACACTGAGAGTAGAAGCAGCAGCATCACCAAGTGTAGAACACAACAAGGATGCGAGAGAGAGAGAGAGAGAGAGAAGCAGGCAAGCAGCTGGAAGCTAGCTAGCCAGGCAAGCAGCAGCCATGAGAGAAAGATCGATCTCAAAGGATGGGGGGAGAGGAGCAGTAGCACTGTGTTGCTTGGCAGGCAGCAGCTGAAGTAGTCAGAGGAGAGGGAGAAGCAAAGCTGAGCAAATGGAAGAAGGGAAGGGCACCAAAAACCAAATCCCCCTTCTTCCTCCTCCTCTTTATCTGCTCCTGCCTGCTGATCCTATACTTTACTTTCAGGGCTCTGGGTGAGCCAGCTAAAAAGATTAAAAAGATTGTAGAGCAGTTCAGACTTTCTTCGGACTAGCTTCTTCACTTTCTTGCTTGCAGAAGAAACAAAAATTGAGCCCTTTTTTCAGTTGAGCAATTACCACAGTGCCAATAGCTTTTACATGTGTTCTCACTGGTTAATTTTGATCTATCTTAAATTTATCTTTCAATAAAAAAAATCAGTCTTGAGAATGCATGAATAGTGTACATATCACAGTGAGTGACTGTTCATGCATTCTCAAGGAAGCTGCACCTGCATGAGGCAAGAACAGTGTACTGGTAGTAAATGAACCAGTACTAGCTACTAGTAGAATTGTGAGTTGCTTGGTAGAATTATGACTAGAGTAGTAGTATAGAGTGTGCCTGAATCACAAAATCACACACACACAACACTCCTAACAATGCTACACTGATGTTGAGCTTTTCTGTCTTTTCTCTTGTCTCCTTACAAGTGCAGATACCCTCCCTCCCTGATGATCAATTCCTGCCTTTCTTCTTTCTTTTTTATCTAACCTGTTGTACACCTACTTGGTTGGTACACCAGAGATAAGTATGCATCAATGGAACAATTAGCTAGACAGGTAGATTCCAATTTTATCACAATTGTTTTATAAATCCCAGGGCCTGCACTCAATGTATATGATAGCAACAATACATATGATATATAATAGTACTCATACATGTACACACCAACCATAATGCTAATGCACATTCATGCATATGCCAATATAATTTTTTTGCATTGCCATGTGTGATTTATCATTCTTATTTTTTTTCCATCCCTCTCTCACTTTCTCTTGATCAGTCACCCTGGGCCCCATGCATATCATGGATGGTCGTAATTCAAAAATAGTAGAAATCCTATCCTGTCATGGAGCAGTTGTTTGTCCATATGGGATTGTATCTTCAGAGTTGCTTTGGTTTTGCAAGACCCACAGCTGATCTTGCTGCAGTAGTACCAGTTTTAATTAGTTAGTACTACCTCCGTCCCAAAATACTCGTCGCTTTGTGTTTTTGTTTGTAAAGTTTGATCATTCGTCTTAGTCAAAAAATTATGGAATTATTATTTATTTTTTTTGCGACTTACTTTATTATCAAAAATACTTTAAGTATGTATAATTCTTTTTTATATTTGTATTAATTTTTCAAATAAAACGAATGGTCAAACGTTACGAGAAAAAAATCAAAGTGATCACTAATATGGGACGGAGGAAGTAATTTCTTTGCCATTTGTTCATGAAAGATGGAGCATTAAATAAACACTCCTTTTTCTCTTTTGTTCTCTTGAGGTGGAAGTACATCACAGAATGATGAGTTTCCAATTGACCTGATGAGGGGGAGAAAGAGAACCTAGGGAAGTCCAAGGATTGTCTGTGCATGGGAAATTAATGCATCCTAATTAAGCAAGCAAATGTACACATCTGATCCATCCATCCCAGCTACTACTAGTACTCCAGTATCGACAGTGTTTAACGGAGCTCAAGATTCTGATAAGTGTAGCGGACGAGAATTTAAAAAACTTGGTTCCAAGCTTCTATTTTTAAAATCTTTTTCTACATTTTATAAATACATATTTTTATATCTATGTGAAAATATAGGATCTATTTACAAGATATTTAGATTCTAAGAAACAGTTAGTGAAAATCTACCTGATAAGAATATGAAAAAGCTAAGAAAACCAGCTTCTGACTTCTAGTTAATTTTTTAAATTGTATAATTACAAGTCTATAACTTCTTAAAATTATGAAAAAAGCTACAGCAGTTAAAAACTCTTCATGCAAGCCTATAGACTGTTTTGGAAGCCGGAGATTATGAAGGAAAGCTACAGCAAGCAGCTGCCAGAAACTTTCCAAACATGACTGGGTAGCATTAGACATAACAGGGAGATTAATTAAAGCAATGATTATTCAGGCTTAACTAAGTGATGGGTGTTGCTTGTTCACAAGGCAAGTAACAGTGGCAGTGCACAGCAACAGTGCTAGTATTACTACTAGTACTGTGGTGCTGGTAGGAGTAGTAGCTAGGATGAGTAACCAGATGGGTGAGTAGGAGTAGGATGCAGCTATACACTGCACTAGGGTGTTTGGCAATGGCATCAGGATTTTGGTAGTACTGCTCCTCTCAAAAAGATGGAGACGTATTTGCCAAAGTTAGCTGGTGACTGCAGCCTAGGAGCTTCATGTGACACTCAAAAGCATGCATACTTGTGCTTGTGTTGTGTAGGGTGCCACTAGCCCAGGTGTACTTTTTACTGCAGGTAAAACCCCACGCCCTTTGCAGGAACAGAGTCAAGAAAGAGAATTTTGCTATTAGCAGTGATGACACTGCTAATCCTGTAAGTAGTACAGTAGTACAATCTGAAACTTTTGCAGTGATCCATTCATAAATGACTTTACCTTAAAAATTATGCTTTGTGATCTGATGATTTGATCCCCTAGACTAGAGAACCTCCAAAAGATTCATGGACATGCATATGATTTGCTCACTCAGACTGAAGCATTTTGACAGCCCCAAGAGGACATTTGGGAGGCATCTTAAAGCTTATAGGAGCATAAAAAAGAATGATGTAGGGTCTCTGGTTAAAAAAGGATTTGGACATTTGACAGTCCAAAGCAAAGCATGCACATGCAAGCACTGGCTTAAATATTTTTAGGGTCTCTGGTGGGGTCACCACATATCACAATGTGAAGAATGAGAGGGTGGGGCCCACAATGTCAGCTATAGTTTTCACCTGAAAGAGATAAAAGAAAAAGTTACCAAGCCTTTTTTTTTAATGCATGTTGTTGCATGCTACTGTTTTGGGGTGGTGCCAGTTGTGTGATGCAACATGCGCCATTGAACAGTGTAGTAAGAGTATATTTTTCCACACTCTTTTTTGGAGATATGGTGTATTTATGTGTAGATGGGGAATCATGACAGAAGCAAATACTAGGCTACATGGGTCTACAGTACGTAGTGCACCGAGTGGAGAAATAGAGTGTATTTTAGCAAAAATATTAGTACTCGTTTTTTGCGTCAACTCAGATGTTATTTTTCACAGTTCTATACTTCCATCGTCATTTTTGGGGAGTTCCAACGATGAAGTTTTCGTCCATCGCTGACGCCCCGAGATTGTGAGTGAAGAACATATTCGAGTGTTGATTAAATTTCGTCCATCGACGTAGTAGGAAACAGTTCTTCTTTTCTATGAGAATTAATTAAATTTCCAACATTTTTAAACGAGGTTTTGAA